>PVIR01037348.1:0-15192 GCA_004026965.1 Petromus typicus | reverse complement strand
TAGCAATAAGTTTTTAAAATACAGCACTTATTATATAATCATTACATTATAATTAACTATACGTGATTTTCTGGAGAAAATTCTATAAAATATTGGAAAATGTTGCACGAACATTGTTTCTACATCCAGTCAAAGGCTTCTGGTTCAAATTTGTCTGTCAGTGACATATTTGGAGGGAAATCCTCATTTGTGGATTAACAATGAAATAAAATAAATGGCAATATACCTCTGATCACTCATTTCTAGCAAGTCTTGATATTTTAAAATGTTAAATAGTTTACACTCAGTAATAACCTTTAGTCTTGCAGGATGTATGCATACAGACACCCTTCACACACTACATTTTGACTGAGGGATTTTATGACTTTGTGATACTGCAAAAGTAATAAGCATTCAGAGGAAGCCTCACTTTGAGTTGTCAATTTTGATCCTTCCCTAGACTGGTGATCTGCAGGCTGATCCCTATTCTAGACGCTGAACTGTGACAGTGACCTGTGGTCCTCAATCAGCCCTGTGATCATAAGGGGAATAACTACCACTCTTCAGTGGACTGTATCACCAGCATATTCTGGATCCAAAAGTGAGTAATTGACTCGAGGTACTCAAGGCCTGATTATAAAGTAGGTCTTGCTTTGGATGCTCTTGCCCCACTGTCGACTGAGGCAGGCAGGCTGAACACATGGACAGTAGGTTGAGCTAAGCTGTGAGCTTTGGTAAGTTAAGCCAACAAATGCATCTTGGGCTTAAGATATTCTGGATTTACACTAAGTCACGGAGCATCACCAGCATCTAGAAATGGAGAGGCTAAGGTGGACATTCAATAAAAATTTTGAGCCAAAAAATTATTTATAAATGAAGTTTACTTCTCCACAAAGGAGGAAATCTTAAAGAATTTTATTTGGAGAATAAGTAATTTATAAACAATGAAATGCAAAAGAAGTTTTAAATGTATTTTTCATTTTTTCCCTTAAACAATAAAAATAAAAATACTGTCTTTGGACCGTGAGTTCAAAGTAATTCATCTGTCAAATTATCCCCCTCCATTCCTCAAACTGATAGGTAAATATATCTTTACCTATTTAAAAAAGTTTCTTCCAGAAAGTTGGATTGAAGAGAAGACTATAGGAAATGTGAAGGCGCCAGGCCGGTGGAGAAGTTCAGTCAAAACCAGATATTGACAGACTACAAAGAATGAAGGACAATTCCTAAAGTTCATTGTCCATGATGGAATGGTATGAAAACAAATGCCCTACTCTGTGTGCTCCAGTAGGCAACAGGGCAAGATTCCTTTAACAGGTAGGATTGTGGCAGGTGACATGTACATGATAGAATAGCTTGTTAGTTTTGACCAACTCTGCCTCCACTTGTCTTACTTAAATCCTTTCATACTAATTTTTCAAAAAGTTGGGCTGGGGTTGTACCTCAGTGGTGTAATGCCTGCCTGGCAAGTGCAAGGTCCTGAGTTTGATCTCCAGTATAAAAAAAAAAAAATTTAAAAAAGTCATGTTATCAAAATGCCATATCATTTTCCAAGACCTTCAGAAATAGTAAAATAAGGTCTAAAAACTTTTGGGGTGTTGTAGTGATTTTAGTTAAGATTTGCTTTCAGGAAAATCTACTGTTAAGAGACGTTCAAACGTGTACCTGAGCTGCTCCTTGTCTGTGGGCAGATGGTGGGGGAAGGGAAGCATGTCATCTAAATGAGGAGCCATTTTCATCAATATGCTTCTTGGGTACAAAGCAAAGCTGAGCTACACCAATGTCATTACTTCCTGGCTTAGGAGATGAAAAATGATCCATTAATCTAGGCAGCTACACATCTACTTCTGTATGTTCACCTGAAAAGCTGATTTGTGTCATTTTAATTGGGCCATGCAGAAAGATCAGGTGTGGTCTAGTTTGTTTTCTCCAATTCTGAGGTATATGTTACATGATTCATTCATAGGGAGGAGCATAGAAATAGAATTTTTGTAAGTTGTAATTCCATTTGTGAAGAATGATGCCTTGAGAATTTGTGGATTCCGTGTAGGGTATTATTAGGAGAAAAAAATGAAATTGCACTTGAATTTGGTTTTTTACCACCTCCCCAATCCATTTGTGCTCTGATCCTAAAGAAAGATTGTACTGAGGTCTTGGAAATAATTTGTGAAAAATACACCGCTGATTACTCCACTGGCAAATGCTGACTTCCCTTCACTGCTCTTGATAATCCTTCATTACTCCTGAACCTATAGGTGCTTATCCTGAGAGTTGGCAGTTTGCATATTTTTGGTTTTGAAAATTATCTATTTATCTCACCAGTTAGGACTATGGCTTCTTCTTTGGAGATATTCTTGCCATCAGACCACTGTCAGAACCAGAATTACTGGCCCCAGATTATAGGACCTGGCCTATACCAGTCACAGCTGTAGCTCAGTTTTGGCCCCGTAGCTGGGCCCCATCTGTGAAGGTTGGCTGTTTGGTGACAGGGGCCAGTCTGAAGCCTATTTAAAGGAGCCTGGAAAAGCAAGGCAGACAGATGGTAAAGCAACACAATAATGAGGACAATTTAGCTTACACTGATGATGTATTTTGCCTTCCAAGAGGACGTTGCAGCTACTGGGCATCACTGCCTAATGGGAAATCTATCACTCCCGAGTGAGCAAACATTTGTGCTCAACCTCAAAACCACCAGTTATGGGGTTCGTAAATTTCACCATACGTAAACAGAAGACAACATCCAGCTCCTAAGACAATTAGTAATACATATTGTATAACACAGTTATTGAGCAAGCAATTCCAATTTCATTGGCTTCAGGCCTACCTCAGTTTTCTCTTAAGAAGGCTTTGATCTTATTTGGTTTCGTTTTTTGCTATGTGACTTAGATCAAGTGAAACTAAAGATATTTGAAGTAATGCATTATGCCAAACATAGATTAAACTGTGGTAGAGTCTCCATATCCTGGGAGGAGAGTGAGAATGAAAGCAGGCCAATGTGCTGACACATGGGGCCCTAGGTGGGCGAGGAGCTGGACTTCAGCCTAGCTGCCCTGGAAGGCGCTAATGGGTTTTGATTAGGAGGGATGTCGTGACTCCATTTATATTCCAAGGCTGTCCTCTACTTGCTGAGTAGAGAATGGATTGGAAGAGACTACAAAAGCAATTGTAGCAAAACAGATTAGGAGAATGTTGTATTTTCCTGCAAAATGAATAGTCTGGTTTGGGGCTGAAATATCACGTTTGCAGCTTCAGCTAATGGGCTGATGGGCAGGCGGGCACCAACATTGGCTGCTGGTTCTCCCTGGCACGCCTCATTTCTTTATGAAGTCTCTTTTTGTGCTTTAAATCTCAATGCCATTATGATGTATGACCACATGAAATCTTTTAAATTAAGATTTGTTTGATTGTCTGTTTCTATTAAGGTGACCATAATAGCAATTTTCCTTTCCCAAACAAATGTTTTGCTGAGCGTTGCAACTCAGAGTCTGTGTATGAATCATGACAGTGATTAATTTCTGTCGCTAAATTCTTTATTTTCTATAACTAATTTAAGATAGCTGCCACTTTTTAATAACCAAAGAATATAAATCCAGTGGAGTATTTTTCCCGAGGTAATTGATATAACATCTTCATATTAGTGACTATAAATTATGAGTCTTTTACCCCATTCTGTCACCAGCCATAGCTACTAAAAAGACACACAATCTAAGCTGTGCTCTGCACTGGTGCAGATTTATCCAAAACACAACAACAACTTATGCACCAAACACTGTTGGAAGCGGTAATTTACTTAGGACTTCATTCAAGCAAGTGAAAAATTCCCCGGCCTTGTAATCTCCTTTGTTTAGTAATTTTTTGTTTGTTTGTTTGTTTGAAAGGTTCATATCAATCAAGTTTTGACTGAGCCAATATCAAGGAGATGTCACTTACCTATTTTATTTTGAAAAAAAAATGAGAGAGTAATAAGGAAACAAAATTTCTGAGGCTTTCAACCCTCACAACTCAGTTCTAAGTGGATATAATTTTTCTTTGTGCATTGAAACACCACTTCTCTAAAGACAAAGGCACAGGCCTCTATGACTCTCACACTAAATCCATTTCAGGGATGCAAACACTAGCAGAAAGCTGAACGACCAGAACTGATGCCAAATGTATAAGCGATTTTGGATTACACCCATGTTGGCTTATCTGTAACATAATTCTGTCTCTAACCAAGCAGTGGGGAAAAGTGTTCTAACCCATATCAAATGGCATCTGAGCCACTCAAGGAGAATGAGGACATCTGGGAGTGTTTATACTCACCAAAATATGTAGTGTATTCTTAGATGAAGGAATCCCAGCTGCAGATGAATGAAAGGTCTCTGATCTCGGGCTATCAACCCCTCTCATCCTTTGGCAACAAGGATACCCCAATAGTAGCACCCTGAATGCTGGCATACAACTGTAATTGATCACATTGAACTTCGTGCGATTGGTGGATAGATGATGACTGCATGTTTATGCGAAGTGTCTCTGTAAGGGAGTGCAGCTAATTTTCTTCCTGAATAACTTGTGAAGGCAGAGGAGCAGTCACACTGCCTCACGAATACACAGCAACGTGTTTCAGCAAGGAGCAGCAGTGTTTCTGAGTTCAGCCAGTCAACTATCACGTGTAACAGCAGCAGTGAATATCGTTTGATGTCAGAACAAAAGTGGGCGACCACTTGAAGCAAAAAAAAAGAATGTTGAATTTTGTATGATCAATCTCCACCATATCCACAGGACATATTAAAATAAGCATTTGGGCATGAAAGAATATGGATAGTCACAATTTTAATGGAGACATGCTTTTTTTTTTAAAAAGGGTATGGAAGATGTTATATTGCCATGAAATGATTTTCTATCTGGTTGGCCTCTGACATTCATTCATAAAACTGTTGAGAAGGTCAAAGAGTTAGTTCATGTAATAAAGAGAATTGGTGGCAAAGGACTTCTGTGCAAGGGAAGAACAAGTAAATGTAAAATAATAGGGTTGAAAAAGGTATTAAACCCTTTTTAGTACAACCTCTTTTTGTCGATAAAGAAACTAGAACTCAAATGCATAACTCCTACATGGTAGAATTAAAACTAACTGTACTTATTCAGAAAGCATTTTTACCGTAAGAGATGTTTCTGGAATATCTTTTAAAAATCAGGACAAAATTCACTTTTTAATTTTTTAAAAAGCATGTCTCTTTCAATATACCCTATAATAAAATTTTCAATGGTTTTACTAGAAAACACCAAAAGCCCCTAGCTTCAGGAACTACATATATCAATTGTACAATCTAATGCCAAGAGGGTTTTTTTGTTTGTTTGTTTGTTTGTTTGTTTCGGTTTGTTTTTTTTTGATAGCTGGCTCTGTGGAACAAGCAAATTCTGTGCATTGTTTAACTTTCTG
Organism: Petromus typicus; assembly: GCA_004026965.1. Lineage (NCBI taxonomy): Eukaryota > Metazoa > Chordata > Mammalia > Rodentia > Petromuridae > Petromus > Petromus typicus. Next base: position 9,794 of record PVIR01037348.1, on the reverse strand, counting down.
GTTGCCAGGACAAAATATTCAATACCTGCAACCTGGAAGAAAAGAAGCTTAATTTGATATCACAGTGGAAAGATCTTCCAGAGCAAAGCTGCTCAATTTACGGCAACTGGGAAACAGAGGCCTAGTAGAAATATACCCTCTGCAGTCCCAGCCCCTGTGACTGCTTCCAGCAGGGCCCACCACCTAACAACAGCACATCCAGCTGTGCGCACAGGGTCTCCAAGACCAAGCACCTCCAGGAGTGTTCATCCAGTAGGCCTGACAGTTACAGCAAACGAGGGCGCGTCTTGATTTCTCAATGTGCTGTGTACCAGCGTGTACTGCTCAAATCAGCTTCAAGAGCACAGCAAAATGTTAAAACTTCCCCAGACACTGAAGGAATTCTGTAGAGCACAAATACACTGATGAGGTCCTGGGCTCATTTTCATTATAGCAATGCTTTGACTAAAAACAGGAATTTTTTTATTGAAATCTAGTTTCAATCTCATTCATTGTAGCTCTTATCACCTGATTTGGCTTCAAATAATGTTTGATTATTTCCAAAATTTTGGCAAATCATATTCATTTTCCTCCATTGTGAATCCTCAAAATATGACAAAGAGACAAATTTGTATTATCTGTTCAAGAAAACTATTTGGGATGGAAAGCATTCATTGAAGGAGTTTTTCAAAATTTGTTTTAGAAGGAAGTAATATAATTTATATTTTGTGTTTAAACCTCTTTCCCTCCCTTCCTCCCTCCCTCCCTCCCTTCCTCTCTCTCTCTCTCTCTCATACACACACACACACACACACACACACACACACAGTATCAGGGATTGAACTCAGGACCTAACACTTGCAAGGTGTGGCACCACTGAGCTAAATCCTGGGGCCTTAAACCTCTGCATTTATATTAGCTCTTTTCTATACTTCAATTAAGAACTTTGAAGCACTGCATTTCCTTTTATGGCTCTTCATGCTCACTAGAAAAGGGAGGTATTCTAGATCCAGGAGACACTCAGCAAGTTTCTGACACATGATTTTGAACTCCTCTAGGTTAACTTGCTCCTGAAGCCTAGAATTGCATGGCATTTGTATTAGGAAGGAATATTCCTGCACTAAAATACCACTGATCCCAGCAGAGACCATGCAGGAAATTAGAGGGGGGTTGCTAAAGATGAATTTCACAGTTAGAAAATTGAGTGTGACTTTTGTATCTACAACAGAAAAATCCTTCTGGTTTAGAGAAGCAATGTCCCCCCTCCTTTTTTTTTTTTGAAAGTGCAGGCTGGCCTTGAACTCACTATATAGCCCAGGCTGACTTTGAATTTGTGGCCACCTTCCTGGCTCAGCCTCCAAGTGCTGGGATTACAGGAATGCCCCACTGAGCCCAGTTCATTTCCCCACATTCTAAAAGAAAAATAGTGTATTAGATTGGTACTCGTCACCAGGGATACTCCATATTAATACTTGCACACCAAAGATTGCATTTCTACTCTAAACACATTTTTACACAATAAGAATAGTGTACCAATCAGAGGAAATTAGTTATAGTTGTGGGGGGTGTGTGTGTGTGTGGTTCCCATTTGGTGTACCTCACTTGGTGTGACAAGAAATGTACTATGTCCAAACCATCCCCTTTCCTCCTTGGCAGGCTGCTTACATGCCCACATTTCCTGTGTGTGCAGCCTTAAATCCTGCTGCAGCTAAGAGAAGAAATCTTGCCTTTCTGAGAGAAGAAGTCTTGCCTTTCTGAATGTCAGATCAACACTGAGAAGTCATGTTTAAGCAAATGCACTGAGTGCCATGTTTCTTTTTCAAAGTGAAATCGGTCACCCTCTTGGTAAAATCAAATGAAACATGCATCACATTCTAATTCTGTCGCATTCTGACAGTTTATTGCTACAGGGCAGTAAGGCAAAAATAGATGCAGGAGCCCACAAATTGCTTCCAATTGTCTGTGAACTCCTTAAGTACACAGTAAGTAGCTCTAAAAGCAGAAATCTGGATTCCAAACAAATTCCAACATGCTTCAAATTGCCTCTTAACAGATTTCTTTGGGGAAATGTTTCAGTGCAGAGCACGGAGGGCTGCTCTGGTGAACACAGTTTCCCAGGCTTCTTTTTGCCTTCACCGGCCACATGGGGTCAGATCCCACAGGAGCAGCGCCACAGCACCATCCGCGGTGTCACCCCTCAGGTCCAGCCCATGGAAATATGATACAATTTCAGGGAATCATGACATAATTAGAGGCTATTATTATGCAGCCCTCTCTGAGTCCTAATTTGCATGTTTCCAATAAAAGTACACAGCTCACAGTCAGCATACACAAGCTGTCATTTTTTTCAATACTATAATTATTACTTGCAGGGCTTGAAAAACATCTCTATCAATTCCAGAAAAGGGTGTGAGAGAGATTGCTGTAAAAGATGATAGAATAACTAACATTTCTACCTGCTCTCCAAAAATTTCCATGGTAGCCATATATTGAAAACTTCATAAGTTTATAAATCCAGGATAAAAATTCGTGTTATTTGGTTTAAACTTCAGGAGTTAAAAAGATACCACAGAAGGATGGAGAACTATGCTTAAAATGAAAGATAATTGCATTATCAGAGGCTCGGTGGACGTCTGTGTTTTTTATTGAGGCAATGGTTTATTTTAAAAGGTTTAAAGTGAGAATGTTTGAGTGAGTTTATGCATTTATCAGAAGGCTACTGCTAAGAAGATCATGAATCCAGAGAATAAGACGCTGTGTTCAGAGTGAGAAATAAAAGAAATATGTTCTTATATCCAAACAGTTCATTCTATTTGAACAACAAATTTAAGTGTGGAGCTGAGGATGTGGCTGCTTCTGAAGTTATGCTATAATGCCACAATAAAATCTAGACAACTGATATTAAATATACAATGATGGTGTCTACTACTAGCGATTATCGCTATCAGATTATCATGTTTTTGTATAATTGTTCACTTGTGCTTATTATTTTACATACTTGTACTTACTATAAGTCAATTCAGAATGCTTTTGGGTAAAATGAACACTAGCAGAGGTATTAGCCTTTAAAAAGAAAAAAAATCCTGGTGAGAAGAAATCTAGCTTCTCACCAGGGAGGACCTTCATTCTTTTGATCTCATCCAAAAAACAGGCCTCCGTCATGTGGATAGTGGTGTCAAGTTTGATCATTTTCTTTATGGGAATTTGAAAAATCTTATGTGTCTCAGGAGATGATATTAAAAGTAAATATTTTCTTCAACCTTTTAGAGTGCTGTAGGCCTTCAGCATTCATTCGTTTTAACTATCATTAACTAAAGCAGTTTTATGCCTCCCTTCAGTAATTCTCTAGAACTCAATTTTAACCTTGTTGCCTTGGTCATTCATTCATTCAAAAGCATTTGGTGAGGTTGACTGTATATTAAGAAGAGTTCGAGGTTCTGAGGACTTAAAAGGAAACAAATTCACCAAATGTGAACAATCCCTATACTCTGAGAGTTTAGGGAAGCAGATGACAAAATGTAACACTTACCACTTAAGTAACCTACATATGTTCAAAGGGTGAAAGAAAGCTGGAGGAAAAAATACTCCATTTAAGAACAAGGAATATTATGGAACAGGAAAAGTAGATGCTTTAACCTAGTAGCCAAAGAAGCCTTGTTGGGATAGCAACATTCAAGAAAATACCTGAAGAATATCTGGGAAAGAGCTTTACTGGCCGAGGAAGCTACAGTGCAAAGCAAAGGCCCAGAGGGGAACAAATGTGTTTGCTCTGGGATAGAAAGGAGATGATGAGGATGTGTGTGTGTGTGTGTGTGTGTGTGGCTCTGGGATAGAAAGGAGATGATGAGGATATGTGTGTGCGTGTGTGTGTGTGTGTGTGTGTGTGTGTGTGTGTGTGTGGTTTCCCAGCTATCTATGTTTTTATCAGCTCCCTTCTCTCTCCCATTATTCTGTTCCTTACCAAACTGTGAGTAAGGAACTGTCTGAGGCCTCAGGGGCAAGGACAAAGGTCACAGAGAGGATGGGAGAGAAGGAGAGGGTTTTACATTTTCACTCGGAAGAGTAAACGGAAGTCAAGAGACCTATGTCTTTGGGACAAAAATAAGGGTAACTAAGGATGAGTGCCTGTCATAAATTGATAAATATAAGAGTGTGGTTGGGAATAGACAACAAATTAAATGAAATATATGTGTCTAGGCTTCTGTTTGTTCGTCTAAAACAGATGCATATTTTTAATTATTCTCTTTATCTATTAAACCTCAATGCTTGGTGGGCTATGGGTATGGGAACTGCCATGATTTGTGTCTACATTTTGACTTCTAACAAGCAATCATTTTGCTTAAGAAAAAAACTACTCCTCTGTATATTCATATGTCAATGGAGCAGGTAAACACTGTATTTTCTATAATTTCTACAAAATAAATAGTTCCACGAATCCTACAAGAAAATAGTCACATGTGCCAATAAACATGATGTATTTTGTTTTAAACTGCAAACCAGTTTCTGTCCAGTGAGAGATGTGATGTGCAATAAACAAAAAAGGAATAAGAAAAGAATGAGTTTATCAAAAGCTTGAATGGCAACAGCTTGAAAGTTATTATATTGGCCACAGATTTAACCTAAAAATCTGTGATCTAATAGTTATTTTCATATATACACTAAGACTTACACTCAGACTAATCAAGTAATATAACTGAAAGAAATCACTTTTCTTTTTGGTTTATAGTTTTCCTTATTTTAGTCATAGGAAATGGACACTGAGATTCTCCCTTAACTCTTCTTCACCTTTTATTTTTGGAGTCAATATATATTTTTTTGCACACAGTTCAAAGAGCCTCTGGGGATTTTTACTATTGTTATTCATGATGATCATGTACTTTGAACATAGTCACATTCAATTATGCAGCTTGGCATAAACTACATAAAATAATTATTTCTTAATTCAACCTATATTTATTGAAAACTTAAAATATGCCTATAGGTTCTTCAGTCTCCAACCAGTCCTTTGTACATTTATAGTATTTTATCTATTAATACAAATCATCCACTAACAGACATAATTTCTTCTTGAAAACTTGGGTAGCAGAAACAATTATAATATGGATGCCAAGGAGGGATAACTCAAGATGGCAGCTGGTTGAGGTTATTAGCATAAAAATGTCAATAAATGTCACTACCTAAAATGCAGCTTAGACAGATAGGAGGCTTTCAGCCTTCAAATCAACATCAGTCGATAAGTGGAGACTAGCTTAGTAGCCATCCATTGACTAACTGCACTGCCAGGTCAAACTGCCGATGGTCTGGGTCACCTGGGTTGGTTCTGCATCTGCATAGATGCTCACAATGTGAAACATAATAAATCCAAGGCTATTTGTACAAACTCCAGAATCTGTTTTTCCAGGGAACTATAGTCTCACAATAGGCCAAGAACTTAAGCTACACTGTCAAAACCATCCTTCCTTTCCCCTCCTTTCTTCCCCTTCTGCTGCTCCATTTTCTTGTATGTAGGATGAACTGGCAAACCAGGAGAGGACACAAAGAGGTCCAGGAACATGATTAACCTTCCTCTACTATGTCCTTAAGAAAATATCCTCTACCTGATAAACTTTGTGACCAAACATGATGAAATAAACCCATTTATGTATTATCACCCGCACTGCCTTAAGTATTTAAATATGAACACAATCAAAGATCACAGCCACCAAGGGGGCTGGAAACTACTATTATTTCCATTGTACAGGTGAGGAAATGGACACAGGTGGTTTGCCAGACTCTCCCAAAGTCACACAAGCTAGCTCATGGTAACATTTGATGCTAATCGTAACTACTTGTGCTCTGGAACAATGACCGCACTACACTTCCTGTCCTCTGACCTGGACATAAGTATGAGTCACTCTCCTAGAGACATGGACCTCTTGTCCCCATCAAAGTGCAAGGAATTCCATTTCCAAGGTTCCTCATGTCAGACCTAATAACTGGAATACATCTCTATTGTTACTTACTGTCATGAGAATACAGTACTCCTAAATAATTATGTGTTAAAGTCAATTGAATTAGTAGGAAATTTTGAATTGATGACTGAGAAATTTACAGGAAAAAGAATTTTTGTCCTTTAGACTGAATATTTTTTGTTACACTTAAGTCAGAAGAGGCGACAACTGTTTCTGCTAACATGTACAGAGGGAAATATTTTTAATCTTCTAGGCACTCTACCTTTGATCTCTGTCTTCTCAGAAAAAAAATGCAACTTTTGTAAACTTAATAGCTATTTAAAATGATAGAAAATGATACTATAAGGCTCAGGAACTGTAAGAACAGATGAAACAGAGTTGCTATTTTAAAAGGCTTTATGTTAATAGAGATGATAAGGTAGGGTTTAAAAAATGTAATACCAGGCAAAATTGTCCTTAGTGGTAGAAATTAAAATTAAGAAAAGATGATATTTAATTATGTGCAAACCAAAAAAGCATCTCTAATGCTTGTTGTCTTTGTCTCCTGAACAGCACCCTGCTGCTCCCCTCGCCCCACCCATCCATTTCCTCTGTCTGTCACCCTCTGGGGCTGCGCGTCTAGAGACTTCATTCTCAGGAACTCCCAGCCATGCTTTCCACAATCATCACAGCGATCACTGGGGTAGCACTTCCCAAAAGTTGCAGATAAGGAAACACTTCTTTCCACACTCAAAGGTAAAGACACTGTTTGTGTACTTCATTAGGATCTTTTCTTCAACCTAAACATCCCCAACTCATTCCATTACTTTATGAATTATAATTTCAGGACTTTACATCATCTTCATTGTTAACATCCCTGTCTAAAGCTAGTACCCAGCCCAGAGCAGCCCTTTCTCTTGGCATCATATTCCACAGACCAAGGGTTATTATAATGAACTACTTCATCTGGAACCACTGAAGTCTTGGTAGGGTCATATGTGGGGCAGTACTGATATGTTCATAATTGAAAAAAATACTTCATAGTGATGTCTTGGTGAAACTAGGATGCTTCTGAGGAATCTCATCATTCCAGAAGTTTGGTAAAATGTATTAATGGTTGGTTCTAGGTGAGCCCTAGCAACACTGAGGACGTCTACCTAGTTTTTAAAATCTATCCTGGTCCATTTTGGATTATTACAGGTTTTCTGAGACTTTTCTTAAAGGCATTCAGCTCACCACAAATACAGTTAGGCAAACCTTTCCATTTCTCTTCTGACCTCATCTCACTAAATTGTGTCTACTGATCACATTGCTTTCTTACTGTGGACACTGTAGACTTACAGTTTAATCATGATGGTTTCAGTATTTCCAGGCTAAAGCTCACTCTGCTTGACAAAGTACATTAAATTAAAACAGTAATTGGGAATCAAGAAACCTGGACTTTCTTGAACTTTTAAATCTTAGAAACAGTTGGGTATGTGCATTTGTGCACGTGTGGATGTGCATGAGCACACACACGTGTGTCTGGCCAGCACACGACAGGGGAGTAAGGCCGTCTCAGCTCATTTACCTCCACTTTTCATTCATCCGTCACTGTCACTCCTGAAGAGAGAACGCTGAGGCCCAGAGAACCTGAGTGGCCAGGGAGATTGTGTCAAAGTTTTCATCAGACTCAAAAAGGAAAAAATGAGGCAGCCTCGAGGGAAGGACACACGTCTAAGCATTCATCTTATGCTGAGCTCTGAGGTTATAGAAGACTGAACTCTACTTTGAAAGACTCAGTTTTTGAGGCACCTGTTATCCAACAGCTGATGTTCAAATAGTAGATGTTACAGGTGAGAAAACTGAAACCAGACAAGAAAGGAATCTGTGCAAAGCCATTGCACTAAACCCACTCTTCTAAGTCACTACTGTCCATCTTTAGGGTAATTTCCACTTGTTATAATTGATAATAGAAACTTCTGTCCTTGTACAAAAGTATCACTTAACAAACACACACGTGTTGGGAATTATTCTAATTTCATCACAAGTTTTACTTCACTTAAGCACCATAATATCATTATTGTTGCCTTTCTACAAATGTGATGTCTGAAGCGTTGAGATTCTTGGTAACTTGTATAACATAACATGGCTGATGAGTGGCAGCTCTACTTGGAAGGTACAATCAAAAGAGCATGAAATGTTGTTCACTTAATTTTCTGCATTATTGTTGCACAGACCTGGCACTAAAGCTGGTGTTGGGTGCAGGTACTCCATGTACTAACTCTGAGACTGAATGGAGCACTTAACCTGATTTCTTAACAACACACTGAGCAAAATGAGTGCTTTAAAACCACTAACCATGAATCCCATCCAGAAAGGAATTTTTAGGGTAACTGTGAATGTCATTCTATGGATTTCATCTCATAATAACAAACTGTATCACTTACTTACACATGCAGGACAAGACTCTCAAGTTCAAATTGTTCTTCTCCAATCATTGGGCATGAATATTATGAATCGATAAATGTTTCCTAAATTGGAACTCCAAGTCACAACTAAAATACCCAGCATGAAGTAACTGAAGGGTGAGTTAACTAAAGTGAGATCAATTATCATCTGACAAAAGTACATAAAATATTATGTTAAGTTAGTTGAGATGAAAAATCAGAAAATCAATTATCAGTTATAATTATATTTATTGACTTCGAGTAAAATGATTGAACTCTAGAAGATAAATGTCCTCTTTAATATGTTTAATAAAAACATTATATAGCAATGTGAATAGCTGAGGAGTAAGTTGAATAAAATTAAAGTTAAACTATAATCCCAAACTCAGATATAAATTTATTATTGATCTTATTGAGCTTGGGTGTTAACATTCCCAGAACAATTATCTCTAATAAATTCAAGTGTGGGCTCAGACTACTTACATTAGTTGATGGATTGTCAAAATAATGGAATATGTGGAATTCTTTGAAACACCCTTCAGATTTAGTTTTATAGTAATATAGCAATTGAGAGAACAATGGCTTCTTATCTCTCCACATTTAAAGATTTTTTTTCAAATTGATGTGAACAGATAAGTGACACCGGCTACTTAGCACTCATCAAGTTAATCTAGTTTCTTTTTTATACTTTCACTCTTTAGGTGGGAGGGGAGCCATAAGTAAGTACATAAGCTCATTATGAAGAGGGCAAATAACTTAGTTGCTCCTTTTGTCTCTTATTAGCCAAGTGCAGTGACTCCCACCTGTAATCCAGTACTTGGGAGGCTGAGGCAGGAAGGAGAACGCTGTCAGACTGAGGACAGGCTGTGCTATGTAGTGAATCTAAAGAACCTGAACTACATAGAGACCGTATGTGAGACTCTTAACAAACAACAACCTCAAAAGCTCTGCAGCAGTGTTCAGGGAGAAACCTCAGTATCTTGGTCTTGTGGAGTCTTTGTCACTTCCCGTGGTAACTGTCCCTTTTGTCACACTGCAGAGGGAACTGTCCCCTTGGCTCTTCCTGGCTAGAGCAACTTCCCTTTCACTTGCTCAGGAAGCAGAGGAAAAGGTTTGTTTAGTCTTTCTGAATGCTTCACCCCCAGCTGCTCTAAGTGTGAGGAAATGTCAAAGGCCACTGCAGCTGTAAAAGAAAGAATGAAATACTGTTTCTGATAAGATTCTTTCCCTGTAATAGTGATTGTATATATCATGGAAACTGTCTGATAAATTCAGCATAGAGGAACAGGCATTGGGTCACTCTCTAAAAACACGCAGGGCATGTGAAAAGTACGATTGCTCACATACGTGGTTAAGGGCCATTTCAGTTCAACCATTAAAAGTAAACCAATACCTCAAGGAGTCCAGACATCTAACGCAAGCAATTGCTAGTGCACACAATAAAAGGAAGTGCTTA
>PVIR01037347.1:0-15187 GCA_004026965.1 Petromus typicus | reverse complement strand
AGAACAACCGAATCAAGCAGCTGGAAGGTATTTTAAGAAGCCACGGACTTCCAACTTCTGGCAAGTCTTAGTACCTTGTTCTCATCGGGGCGCCTGCACACTGATGCCACATTCCCTCTGTGTCCCTGTCCAGAGCCTCACGAGAGCGCAGCTCCGCCCTCCAGCTCTGTGTGCTGTCACCTTTGTTGTTCCCAAACACGCACGTGTAGCAGCCACTTCCCTCCACCCTGCCACTGTGTCCGCCTTTCCCTGATTTCTCTTCAGAGTTTCAGCAGGACCAATAATTGCTTCTAGAGACTGATTATATTTTCAAGACGAAAATCATAAGCAAAAGTGTCATTCTTGCTCTGTGTCTTCGTGTCTGTCTGTCTGTCTCTCTTTTATTCTTTCTCCCTATCATTTCTTCAACCCAAGACTATAAAGCAATTTCTGTCAGATAATAGACCTTCATCACTCATTTTCTGTTTTTCTGATTTTTCTGAAGTTTTTGTTGTAATTTAGGGATGGCAACAGTTACAGGTCAGTTGTCACTTAATGCAATGTTTACATAGTATTGCTTTCTGTTACTATAATTATTGCTGTCTAGGATCTGGCCTTCGGCCTGGGGATGTAGTTCAGTGACACACACTGGCCTGACAAACACAAGGTCCTGAGTTCAATTCCTGGTTCCACAAAAAACAAAAACAAGAAAACAGGATCTGGTCTCAGCCTTGCCTGTCAAGAAACTAGACTGTTGTCACACTCACTGATGAGGGAACTGACTCATACCAACGAAATTCCTCAGAGGCTGATATTTAAACCAGAATGGAAGCCACAGCATGGCCCTTCCATGGCAGCCATCGATAGATTCAGAGCCACGTTCAAGAGACTGAGTAATGAGCAGATTTCTTGGTAAGCAGAGACTCAGAGTAAGAGGAGATGGCATTCTGGGGCATATATGTGTGTGCCAGTGAGTCAGATCAGAGACTACTGCCAGGTAATGAAAGAAATCCCAGTGCCATCATGGTGGCACACACCTGAACTCCCAGCACTCAGGAGGATGAGGCAGGAGGATCACACTTTGTTCAAAGCTGGCCTGAGTTACATAGTCAGTTCCTGGATAGCCTGTGAGTTTTGAGAACTTGTCTCAAAAAAACAAAAACCATATAAACCAACCAAATTAAACCCCAGTTTGGACTGAAATTCTCATGTCTTTCAGAGTCAGGAACTACTCTCAAGGAAATGCAGTATAAATATTCTTACCTACTGGGAAAATTCCTTTACTTTAACTCACAGTTCTTTGGATTCTGTTAAAAAAAAAAAAAAAGTTTAGACCAGAGATGTAGCTCAGTATTCCGCTTTTTAATGGGAGAACATTCTTAGGTATTGAGAACATTTTATTCAACTGATCAAACTCTGAAATAAGTTATTCACAATCAACTCACTGTGATGACTCACATACTCCCTACTGTGAAATAGGATATGAAAGTATGTGTGGGGCCGGGGATTTAGCTCAGTGGTTTCAGCACTGGGTTCGATCCCCAGTAACCACATACAACAATGCTGGGCATGGTGACTCACACTCACCAGCAATCAGTACCACATACCACAATTCTGGGTGTGATGGTTCACACCTGTAATCCCCAGCACTCAGGAGGGAGAGGCAGGAGGATTACTGTGAGTTCCAGGCTGAGTTCAGGGCCACCCTGAACTAGACTCTACCACAAAAAAAAAAAAAGTGTGATTGGTAGAGGTGGGTACAGTGGCATACACGTATAATCCCAGCACTTGGAAGGCTGAGGCAGGAAGACCACACTATGTTCAAAGCCGGCCTGGGTGACGTAGTCAGTTCCTGGATAGCCTGGACTGCATAGCAAAACCCTATGTAAAACAAACAAAAAGTTTCCAGTTGGTTGCACACAGAGGCAGTGCTCACATCTGGTATGTCTGTACCTCCTGACTGAAACAGGCATTGGATTATGTGGCCATCAGAATCCACCTCTTCTGGTTGTCATTCTGTTGCTTTTCTTTTTTTTTTTAAGGTTTTTTTGAGACAGGGTCTCGCTTTGTGGTTCAGGCTGGCCCTGAGCTCAGCCTCAAACTCACATCACAGCAATCCTCCTGCCTCTGCCTCCCAAGTGCAGGGATTACAGGCGTGAGCCACCACGCCCGGCACTGGTATGTGGTATTGGTTGCTGCTGGGGTGAGTCTCCACACCCAGTATTGTTATGTGGTTACCGGGGATTGAATCCGGGTCCTTGCGCTTGCAAGACAGGCGCCGGAACCACTGAGCTATATCCCCGGCCCCTGTTGCTTTTCTTTTTGAACTGCATAGTCTCCGTCTCCACTGAGCCTCGCACAGTGTGTCTGTCTCCTCACCCATCTTCTTCTAGCCTAAAGAACCATTCCCTACTCTTTAAGCACAGGCAGTTTCTTTCACCTCTAGAACAGCTCAAGGACATTGCTTACGGCACCCGAACATTGTCACTGTGTCTGGAAACGCTGCCAGCCCCCGGAGATGAGGATGGGATAGACGTCTCTCTGCTGGGGCACAGTGAGAATCTTTTTGAACTGCATGTCCACCAGGCTTTGCTGACATCCGCTGCCCTGGCTCAGGCTGGAGACACCCAGCCCAGCACTTTCTGCACCTATGCTTTCTATGATTTTGAAACCCACTGCACCCCACTCTCAGTGGGGTCACAGCCCCTCTATGACTTCACCTCCCAGTACGTGGTGGAGACCAGTTCCTTTTTCTTGCACTATCTTCGAGGAACTTCTGCCCGAGTTGATTTACACCAGGCTGTGGCCAGTGAGCACCAGACCCTTGCGGCTGCATGGATTTGCTTTGACAAGGTTCTAGAGACTGTGGAGAAAGTCCATGGCTTGGCCACACTTACTGGTAAGTGCTGCCCCACTTCCTGCAGCTCCTAGGACCATTGCAAGATGGTAGTAGTAGTTTCAGGAGCCTGTAGTTGCTCCGCTTGTGGCCTCCAATTTTCACTCCCTGCCTTTGCTGCACCATCTCGTTGGTCTCCATACCATTCGCTTTCTGCTGCCCAGGACCTGGAGGAGAAGACTTTGGTGTGCTAGAGTACTGGGTGAGGCTGCGCCTGCCCCTCGGAGCCAGCCTACAGGCCTGCACAAAGCAGAAGAAAGCCCAGGCCTACCTGACAGCCCGTGGACACGGAGCCCCGGCGGCCCCGAAGGATGAGGTGAGAGGATGCGCCTAAGCATCTCCAAGAGACCGCGGCCAGACAGCCCTTGAGAACAGCCCAGTCTTCAGTCTCAATGTGTGACTGCTGGATGTGAATGAAAGAGGAAAACTAGCCCAAGTTCCTCCTGCCCTTGGCACTGGGACCTCTCCTTCCTGTGCACAAAACAGCTTTTCTGTGCCATTCCCTAGAGTGGGGCCCAAGGATGAGCTTCACCCTCAAGTCACCACGAGAACCAGGCCAGACAGGTAAAGAGGCTGAAGTTTCTCTGTGGCCAGCTCAGGATATCAGCTCACTAGGCTGCATTCTCCCTCACTCGAGTGTGGGCCTTCACCTCAGCAGCACCCTCAGTCCAAGGCCAACCTCTCTCCAGTCCAGATCTGACACACGGAACCCTCAGAACGAGCTGCAGATTGAGGTCACCAGCTGCCATGGCCTCCAGAGTCGGCGGCCAGGAACTCAGCCCAGCCCGTATGCCATGTACCGCTTCTTCACCTTCTCTGACCACGACACTGCCATCATCCCTGCCAGCGACACGCCCTACTTTAAAGACCAGGCTCGATTCCCAGTGCACGTGAGCTCGGAGCTGGATCAGTACCTACGGCAGGAAGTCCTGTCCATATACATTTTCGATGACGAAGACCCAGAGCCTGGCTCTTACCTTGGCCGAGTCCAAGTACCCTTGCTGCCTCTTGCACAAAATAAGCCTATTAAAGGTGGGCATTCAAAGCTCTTCCCACCTTACCCTCTCCCCAGTGCTGTCTCTCTGTCCTGATTCTTCTTTTCTTTGATTACTTACTTGGAACAGTGTCTCCTAAAACCTGCACAAAGGACTTTAGAATATCGTCCCGAGCACCAGTGGGGAAGACTCGGGTTCCACTCCTACAGCAGCACAGCCTTCGGCTGCCTTTCAGCTGCAAGTCAGGCCGCAGCCTCCAAGGAACCCTCAAATTGCTTCCCAGTGCTGTGTCTTTGCTTATGATTTCTTAGGATGTGACCAGATACAGGCTAGAATTTAACCCTCCCTCGTAAATCTCTCACTTCTCTTCACCTTTAGACCCTGGTGAGAGAGGCTCCCACGGCAGAACAGGAGAATAGGGAGTTATGTGGAAGTGCGGTGGGGTGCCATACTTTCCCCTTTTTTCAGTACCCAGGATGGTGGGGTACACCTAGGAGGAGACAACGCCCTGGCTATAGGCTACAGGCTGTGTGAAGTGTCTCTTAATTAGTGTTACAAAGCAGAAGTAGAAGCAAAAAGTCACTTGGCTAAAATTCTTAAGTTTTCTCGGGCTACTTGAGCCTCGGCGGTGGTTTCTTGGTGATGCAGGCTTCTTGTCTGGCTGGATGACTGATGACAAGCGAGCTGTGTTCCTCTCTGTGCTCTGTCTTTCCTGTGGATGCTGCTCGCTGCTCGCTGCTCTGCTGTTTCGTGTTACTTCTGAGTACATCATCATCATGAGTATTTTATAATGTTAGTTACTAGTGAAAGGGTTCAAGGCCAGCCTGAACTATATAACAAGACACTGTCTCAACCCGTCCCCCAAAATACTCACTAGTAAAATGTGATGACATAAAAATGGGGGGAGTAGGCCACAGTGGCACATACCTGTTATCCTAGTGCTCAGAGGCTGAGGCAGGAGGATCACTGCAAGTTGAAGGCCGGCGTGGCTACCTAATGAAAACAAGATCAGCCTGAACTACATAGTGAGACCCAAGCGTTGGGGGTGGGGGGAGTTGATGCTAACAAATGCTCACTCATCTGTTTCATGTGATCAGTTACTATCGATGTCTCTGTGTCTCTCAGGTGATTTTAGCCTCACTGACCGTGCTGAGAAACCCAGTGGATCTATTCAGTTGAAGTTGGACTGGAAGTCTAACTACCTCCCCCCTGAGAGCTTCCTGAAACCAGAAGTTCACATGGAGGTGAATGACACCAAAGTAAGTTAGACATTTCATGAAAAGAAATAAGGGCTTTCCTTCCCCGAGGGCATAGTCTGTGCCAGTCCTGTAGGGTCAGTCGTGAAAACTGAAGTAAATATTCATTTTGCAAATATCATATGTGCAAATTTAACTCGGAAGCTACGGATGGAACTAAACCCTGAGTTTGACTGTGGGGAGGAGAGGGATCCTCCCTTGGTTCTGTGGAGGCAAGAAATGAAATCTAATGCTAGCTCATGAATCCCTTTCTTTCTTTTTTCTTTTTTGGTACCAGGGATCGAACTCAGAACCTTCTGTTTGTGAGGCAGGCACCAGAACCACTGAGCTAAAGCCCCAGCCCACAAATCGTTTTCCTGAGCATCAAGTTTATTAATCTGTCATCTCGTAAGACTCTCCGATTCTTCTATTTAGAAACGGCTGTCCAATGTGGAGGTGCCCACCAAAGCTGACCAGTACCAAGCAAAGAGGAAACTTCCTGAGGTGGGAGTAAGGAAAGCAAAGGAACACCAGGTAGTGCGCTACTCAAGAAGACAGCATGGCCAGAGACCAGGAGTCCAGGGAAGGAACAGACTGGAGTATTTCAGCCGTAACATCCTAAGTGGAGACGCGGTACAAGTGAGAGTTCACAAATGCTAACGTGTGTGGGTTGTGGTGTCTTGTCCACATATATTGTTCTCAGAAAAGTTGTGTGGGATGGGCAATAGTTGTGGCTATTCATGGTAGCAGGTGTTTCCACAAGTATAGGCAATTTCTTTTTTTGTTTTTTGTTTGGTGGTGAGACAGAAATCTCACTATGTGGTTTATTCTGGCCATGGACTCACTATGTATTTCAGGCTGGCCTCGAACTTGTGGCAGTCCACCTGCCTCAGCTTTCCAGGTGCAGCACCCCTTATATGGGGGATGGAACTCAGGACCTTGGGCTTGCAAGATAGGTGTGTGAGGCATCACTGAGCTACATCCCCAGCATAGCTTCTTGAGAGATTTTTTGGAGGTTTTAACAGGGCAACGTGGATCCCCAAAGGGTCTTGACGGGGTAAACAGTCCAATGGTGTGTGGGACTACACACCATTGTGTAGTTAGATAATGTTCTGTTAGACCAGGGCACGGCCATGGAGGACACCTGAGCAGAGGGGGAGAAGACACTGCTCAGCTG
This sequence comes from Petromus typicus, assembly GCA_004026965.1. Lineage (NCBI taxonomy): Eukaryota > Metazoa > Chordata > Mammalia > Rodentia > Petromuridae > Petromus > Petromus typicus. Next base: position 8,905 of record PVIR01037347.1, on the reverse strand, counting down.
GCCAGATTGGCCCAGGCTGTGCTAGAGACAGTTTGCAGCCAGATCGTCCTCATGTCCAAACACAAGCAGATTCCTAAACTCCTGGACTACTTGCTTCATTTCAGTGTAACTTAATTCAGCATACCTTATACTCTACTAACACAGAGAATTTATTTTAAGACAAGTGCTAAATATTAAAAATATAAGAGGCAGGATTAAGAAAGAAAATCGAGGGCTGGGATTTAGCTCAAGTACCACATCTATCTGGGAAGCACGAAGGCCCAGTTCGATCCCTGGTACCAAAAAACACAAAACAGCACAAGTTATTACCACTTATATAGAATTGTCCTTACTGTCAAAAGGTGAACTACACGGATTGGAAGTTCTCAGGGCTTACGATCTCGGAAGACAATGATTTAATAACTCAGATGGAGGAAGAAGAAACAGCATCATCCCATTCAGCACTGAAACGGGAGGTATCTCCACATCCTGCAAATGGTACTTTCTAAAAAATCTAAATTTTCCATTTAGTAATCATCTTGTAAAAAGCAGTTATTTGCTACATTATCTTGTAGTGCATAGCTTTATTGGAAAATTAGTGCATAAGACACTTGGCCTTGATTGTGGCAAGTCGGAAGGCTTCCCAGCCAGGACTAGAGCTCTCCACAAAAGTGTTTCCAGTGCATTTATAGCTAGCTTAGCTACCAAACATTTGCAAAATGTTTATTGTCTCTGGGGTCTTGTGAATTATGGTTACAAAGAAATGGGAAGATTATGATTGCCTCATTTGTGCTGTTCACACTTATTTACTTGTTGATTTTTGCATTACTGAAGACTGAACCCAGGGTTCTCACACTGAACTACATTCCCAGTCCTTTTTATTTTTATTGTGCAACTGGGTCTCAGTGAGTCTCTGTGATGCCCAGACTGGACTCAGCATTGTGATTCTCTTGCCTTAGTCTCCCAGAGTACTAGGACTGTAGGTGAAGTCAGTATGCCAGCTGGCACACAGCAGTGCTACAGCACTGGCAAGGCCTGCTCTGCCCAACTCCAGGATTCCAGACACTGAGGCATAACTGTTCCCACCTTCACGGAGGTGAGAGCTGAACCTTAATATTCCAAGAAAGAACTAGAGCACTGAAAGCTACGCGTGGTGGTACATGAGTGTAATCTCAGCACTCGGGAGGCTGAGACAGAAGGATCTCCACCAAATGTGAGGCCAGCCTGGCTATACGGTGAGTTCAAGGCCAGCCTGAACTATATAGCAAGATTTTGCCTCAAAAAAGCCAAAAAATGAACAACAACAACAACAACAATAACAACAATAAAACATTGGAGCTTTGAAAATTGATATTTTAAGTTTAAAGCTAACTTTGTTTTAATAATAATTTCAAACTTAGAGAAGAAGTACATGAGTAAGATGAAAAACTCACATATGTTCTTTGCCCAAATTCCTCAGCTTTTAGTATTTTAACTACTATATCGTAAGAATTGGAGCTGGGCCTGGTGGCATATGTCTGCAATCCCAGGCTGCAGAAAGCTGAGGCAGAAGGATTGCCTCAGGTTCGAGGCCAGTCTAGAATACCTAGTGAGACCTTTTTGAAAATAAACGAATAAATAAATAAAAGGAAGGAGGAGGAGGAGAGTAGGAAGAAGAGGGTGAGGAAGAAGAGGAGAAGAAAGAAGAAATGTGTATTGGCACACACCTGGAATTCCAGCACTTGGGAGGCTGAAGCAGGATGATCAAGTGTGAGTCCAGCCCAGGCATTTTAGCAAGACCCTGTCTAAAACCTTTAAAACTTTAGAAGAGCTAAGGATGTACTAGGAAGGCCCTGGATTTTGTCTCTGTTACCCAAGAAAAGGGACAGGGTAAGGTGGCTCAATGCTTAGCTAATAAATACCATCTGGCGGCCAGACAGTGAACAGGGTGTGAGTACGAGCCCCATCAGAAGCTTTGAAACAGTTCCTTAACTTTCACCTCTTCTCCATCAGATCAAGAGTCCTCTGAACAGGCTTCGGAAGCCAGTGAAGCACAGGCCACAGACAGTGATGAAGTGGTTGTGGTGCCCGTAGCTCCGAAGGCAGTAAGTATGCTGGAGGCATCATTGCACTGAGATGACTGTAAATAATAGCAACTGGCTGCGGGGGGGCACACCTGGAATTTCAGCTACTCAGGAGGCTGAAGCTGGTGGATGCAAGTGTGAGGCCATCCTGGGCAACTTAGCAAGACCCTGTTTGAAGGAATGATGATCATGATGATGAAGATAGATAGGTAAACAGATAATTCAAAGACAGAGCACCCTTCAGTTAAATCATCAACACCTCCCCCCAAAAAAATGTATAAATAATGACTGTGCTTCATGGCCATGTCTATTAAGTTTAAATCCAACTTTAATGGATATCACAGGAAATGCAAGTGTTCCAGTTACTTCCATGTGAGTGGAAGTCCATTGTTTTAGCCCGATAACATCATGTTTCTTTGTGTTTTTCGATTTTTTTTTTTTTTTTTAGGTTTTTTGAGACAGGGTCTCTCTTTTTGTAGTTCAAGCTGGCCCTGAGCTCAGCCTCCAACTCATATCACAGCAATCTTCCTGCCTCTGCCTCCCGAGTGCTGGGATTACAGGCATGAGCCGCCACGCCCAGCACTGGGGTATGTGGTACTGGTTGCTGCTGGGCGTGAGTCTCCATGCCCAGTATTGTATGTGGTTACCGAGGGATCGAACTCGGGCCCTTGAACTTGCAAGACAGGTGCTGGAACCACTGAGCTAATTCCCCGGCCCCTCTGTTTTGTTTTGTTTTGTTTTGTTTTTTAAAACAGGATCTCACTCTGTGGTTCAGGCTGGCCCTGAACTCAGCCTCGAACTCAGCAATCCTCCTGCCTCTCCCTCTCTATTGCTGGGATTACAGGTGTGACCACCACACCCAGCACTATGGTATGTGGTTCTGATTGCTGGTAGAGGTGTGTCTCCATGCCCAACATTGTTTTATGTGCTTACCGGGAATCGAACCCAGGCCCTTCTACCAGACAGACACCGGAACCACTGAGCTAAATCCTCAGCCCATACTTAACATATTTTTTAAAGAGATTATGCTGTTGATATCTTGGGAAATATCCACAAGGCAAATTAAAGCTCCAGGGTAGTAGAACTAGGCATCAACCTAGCAGAAAGGGGCACATACCTGTCACCCCAGCACACAGCAGGTTGTAAATTCGAGACCAGCCTGGATTTTTGAGACTCTGTCTCAAAAAAATAAATGACAATAACAAAAAGAATTGGACAACATGTTAGCCTCCCTGAAGGCAAGAAGGCTGAAGGGTGTAGAGGGTTACAGAGTCAGTGAGGGAGCTGGGACTGCTGGCGCGGTCTCTCACTGCACCAAGTCCCAGGTTCGACCTTGGAAGCAGCCAGCTCGTTAGCAAGTTTTGAACCATTATATGTCAGCCTGTTTATATTAGAAATTTCACTCTAACTTAAAGGCTTTTAAATAAGACTGCTTTTCAGAGTGGCTTTGTGTACCCAGAAGTGCTGCTTGAGAAATTAAATATGGGGCCAGGGATTTAGCTCAGTGGTTCTGGCACCTGTCTTGCAAGTGCAAGGACCCGGGTTCGATCCTCAGTAACCACATACAATACTGGGTGTGGAGACTCACCCCAGCAGCAACCAGTACCACATACCACAGTGCCTGCCGGACATAGTGGCTCACGCCTGTAATCCCAGCACTCGGGAGGCAGAGGCAGGAGGATTGCTATGATGTGAGTTGGAGGCTGAGCTCAGGGCCAGCCTGAGCTACAAAGCGAGAACCTGTCTCAAAAAACCTTAAAAAAAAGAAAAGAGAGAAATTAAATATGAAAATTGAATACGCTTAAACTAAAAATTTGCTTTATAATCAAATTAAACTTAGAACACAGGCACATACATAGTAAATCATTACTGAATTTCAAAATAACTAGGCCTAAACTAGGCATGGTGGTATATACACTGAGGGAAGCAGAGACAGGAGGATTGAAAGTTTGAGTCCTGCCTCGGTAGCTCAGTTTCAAAATAAAAAATAAATAAAAAGGTCTAGGGATATAGCTCAGTGTAGAACACCCCAGGGTTAAAACTCTAGTATGGCCAAAAATAAATAAGTAAATAAAAAGTAAAAAGAACTGGGCATAAAAGATAGAGGTTATCTGGAGTGATTGTATAATTTAGCAATATAGTAAGGCCTTGTCTCAAAGTAAAAAAATAAATAAAAAGGAATGGATGTAGTTCATGGATATAGGATGTAGTTCAGTGCAAAAGTAGCTTCTTGCACAGGAGGAACAAAGAATTAGACATGGCACATGACAGTGAGGAAAGAGCAGCGAAGTTTCATCAGGCGCTGGGACGCTCAGAGCGAGCGGGCTCAGGCCAGCAGAAGGGAAGATGGCGCAAGTGCCGAAGACACCAGATTTAGAGATTTAAAATGGCTAGGCAGATTAGAGCTCCAGGGAAGTAGAACTGGGCATCACCCTAGCAGAAGGGGGCACACACCTGTCTCCAGGTAGCCAGGCATAGGACACTCAACTGTCATCCCAGCACTCAGGAGGCTGAGGCAGGAGGATTGTCTAGAGTTCCAGGCCAGCCTGGGCTGCATAGTGAGACTCACACACACGCACACACACACCTCAAAAAACATTGCACCCAGTCTAGAGTTCCTCCCAGTGCAGCTCCCAGAGCATGACTGACAATGTGCTGTCATGTCTGCTGTGTGCACTGTGCATGTTCTTTCCCATAATTCACTCTGCTACGACTGGATGTGTGGCATGCAGCCCACATGCAATAACCTTCAGTGAGCTCCAAGCAGAGAAAGTTCTGTAGATCAGGCTGGAGAAACTGGTCCACATGCGTCCTGGTTGCAGGATTTCAGAATTTTCAGGGCAAGCCAAGGAGCCTGTTTTTCTTATCTCTGCCTCCTGGGCCAAGGCTGGCGTTGGCCCGAGTATTGCTCAGGTCAGGTGGGTGGAGGGAGGATCCTTAGCCCTGCTGTGCTATCTGTATAAGACGTATCCACAGTGAGCCAGTGCTTCCATGGCGCACAACCCCCACGTCCCTCTGCCCCACCCCAGCTCAAGCTGGCAGCCGCCGTGGGGGTCACTGCAGGACTCCTCTGGCTGTCTACCCCTCCACAGCTTGAGGCATCATTGAAAGACCCTTATTAATGAAAGTCCATAACATATTACCACCTGATGAGTATTGATGTTTGTGATTGTTTGTGGCAGGGGGGATGAACCCAAGGATTCATGTGTGTGTGGCAAGCACTGTCACACCCTCAGTCCTGCCTTCAGGTCTTAACCCATCTTTCTTGCTATTAGAATAAAAGCTTCACACAGATGTGGCCTGTATTAGTTTGCTGCTCTGCCTCCAGCGATTAGAACAATGCCTGGCTGCAGCTCATTGTGTGGCCATCAGTAAATGCTTGTTAACTAAGTGATAAGATAGAATAAGTCAGTGATGGGGGTAGAATGTGGACCAAGGTGCAGGAAGTGGACATTTCCTCGCCAGCGTCAGTTTCCCAGCTCATTGGCCTGCGTACTTGGAGATATCAGTCAGAAGTGTGGCTGTGGGATCTTGGTGACAGTAGAGGACATGATACATCTGGTTATTTTGGACCAGAGGTGCCATGAGCCATCTCCGTGGGGGCCAAGGTGGAGCAGGGTCTGAGATAGGAGGGGATGGGCAGCGTGAGTGCGGGGCTGGCTGAAGGCCGGCTCTGGGGAAGCACGCAGGGCAGCAGGGGCTGGGAAGACTTGGGGGCACTGGGCCATGCCGAGGTGAGTCCACTCCAGCGGGGAGTGGGAGGAGGACAGGAGGGCACAGCCAGAGAGGACAGGCGGAGGACACGGAGTGGGAAGGCCGGCCTGGGCCAAAGGTAGCGAGTCTCAGGAAGACAGGCGTGATGCAGGAGAGGTAGCATGTAAGACTTATTCAGAGTCCTTTTCTCCTTCTCCCAGTCTATTCTCTTGTCCTATTCTATTTTCTTCTTTTGTTTTTAGTTTTTAAAATTTGTGTCAGTGGGTGTGTGCAGTACGTAATGACTGTACTCTTCACAGAAGGCTGGTGAATGTATGTAACACATCTTGTTTTTACTTCCTCTTCCCTTCCTCTCCCTTTTCCCTCCATCTCTTGGTCTCCTTGGCATTTGCATACTATTCCTTTATTTTAAAGTTGCTGGGGGTGGTGGTGCACACCTGTAATCCCAGCACTCAGGAGGCTGAGGCAGGAGGACTGTCGTGAGTTCCAGGCCAGGATGGACTATATAGCAGGACCATGTCTCAAAAAGAAAAGCTAGTGAAACCCACTAAGCTGCTTCACCAAAAAGCCAAAATTCACATTTTAGAAGGGTTATGCCAAGTCAATGGTTTGCTTAGTGGGTGTTGTGGGAGGGTTGTGTGAAGATTGTTGAGCTGAAAATGCAAATATCCTCATTTTACGAAGGACTTGATAATGTGATGTGGATCACTGGCAGATCTTGCCTGCTGAATCTCTTAGAAGACAGGTGCTCTGCTTGCTTCTGAAGAAAAGCAAAGATAGGCAGCTGCAGGGCTTTAGGGAAGTGTGGCTGTTGTGCTGGTGGCTTAGAGGCAAGACGTAAGTGGGATACACCCAGACAGGAGACCCTGGGCTGGCGGGACACCTTCTTGGCAGACACTGACTTCCTGCCACAGCATGGAAGGAGGGACTCAGCTTGGACTCTGGAGCTCCGCTTCTGGAAACAAGATGTATCAGCCCTCCTGTTGGTGTCCCTCATGCCAGTGTGCACAGGAGGACAATCCAAGAAAGAATATGGTAGCCAAGTACATGTGTGGAATCTTCTGTACATGTGTGGAACGCTCCTGTAGGTGTGCGGTGCATGCTTTTACACGTGTGACACATGGCCAGACTAAACAGTGAGACTCTATTTCAAAAGAAGCAGGTGGAAGATGAAAGGGAAGGGGCAGAGGAAGAGGATGAAGGAAATGGCAGTAATTCTGAAGTCAAGCGGGGAGTACTGAAGGCGCTTCTCTGGCTTGTGCGTGGGGGTGGGGGCAGAAGCAGCCCTGGACAGTCACTGGTAGGTCACAAGGTCCTCACCTGAGGAAAGCACCAGCCAGGCCCTCCAGAAATATTGACTCTTTCTCTGGAGATGGTCAGGAGAGGCTAGTCTGGACAAATGGTTTGCTGGTTGACAGAAACTGGGTTCTCTTTACACACGTCCCCATAGATGAGCTGTGGTAATTCAGTGGTCTCCCGCCACAGTCTTACCTATGAACTGAGCCTCCGGGGAAGCAACCTAGACTGATTTTTAGAGCTTGAATTAAATGGATGGAGCAGAAACCCTGGACGCCTCTCTAACCTCCAGGCAATAAATGTTTTCCCTATTAGGATTCAGAGAAAATGCGCATTGAAATTGTCTCCTTGGCCTTCGACCCCGAGGCGGAAGTCACGTGGGATGAGAATGTGCAGCAGGTGTATGTGGAGTACAGATTCTACGACCTGCCCTTGTCTGAGACAGAGACTCCGGTATCACTGAGGAAACCGAGGGCAGGAGAAGAGATCTACTTCCACTTTAGCAAAGGTGAAGCTTCTTGTGTGGTCAGAGGACAGAGAAGCCAGCCACACACTGAAATTTGGATTTTTTTTTTCCTACTGGGCATCCAACTCAGGACCTTGCACCTGTCAGACAGGGAGCAGAACCACTGAGCTACATCCTCAGACTCTCCTTTTTTAGCAGTACCTGGGGTCGAACTCAGGCCCTTGTGTTGGCAAGGTAGGTGCAGTACCACTGAGCTAAATCCCCAGCCCGAATTTTGGATTTCTGATGGGAGTGAATCCAACCTCTTTTGTTTTTGTTTAAGTTGTGGTGTTGGGGGAAAGGACCCAGGGCTTCCCTTCGGCTAGGTAAGCCCTGGTGGTGCACCACTCTCCAGTGATATCAACCATTTTATGTTATTTTATTACCTACAACAGTAATGTATACACGTGGTTTATTTATCTTTTGTTTCTTTTTAGACAAGGTCTCACTATGTAGCCCAGGCTGCCCTTGAACTAGAAGCAATCCTCCTGCTTCAGCCTCCTGAACACTGGGATTACAGGCATGCACCACTGTACTGAGTTTTCTTTCTTTCTTTAGTTTGTCTATCTCTCTGTCCCTCTCTGCCTTCCTCTCCCTATTTCTTTCTTTGCTATACTAGGTATTGAACTTGAGGACCTTTACACTGGGCTATATCCCCAGATCTTTTTAAAACTTTTTGTTTTTGATACAGTCTCTTTAAACCACTAAATTTCCCAGGCTAGGCTTGAACATATGATCCTCCCAACCTAACACCTCTCTCTGTCTGTCTTTCTTTTTTCTTTTCATTTCTTTCTCTTCTTTTCGTTACTTGTTGTTGCAAATATTTACTAATTTATATTGTTTTAAATTGTTATTAATTATGCTGGCAGTACACAGTGATTATTACATTTGTTGCTAGGCCAGGCAGATGGCTCAGTGGCGCCCCACTTGCCAGAGAAGCTCAAGGTACTGATGTCCTTTGCTAGTACCAGAAAAAAAAAATCCAGACAAAAAAATACATTCATGGGGCCGGGGAGTTAGCTCAGTGGTTCCGGCGCCTGTCTCGCAAGCCCAAGGACCCGGGTTCGATTCCCCGGTTACCACATAACAATACTGGGTGTGGAGACCCACACCCAGCAGCAACCAGTACCACATACCACAGTGCCGGGTGTGGTGGCTCACGCCTGTAATCCCAGCACTCGGGAGGCAGAAGCAGGAGGATTGTGATGTGAGTTTGAGGCTGAGCTCAGGGCCAGCCTGAACCACAAAGCGAGACCCTGTCTCCAAAAACCTAAAAAAAAAAAAAAAAAATTCATTGCAGGGAGTTGGTTTGCAGGACACACCATAATTCCTCTTACTTTTTCTGCTC
>PVIR01037346.1:0-15190 GCA_004026965.1 Petromus typicus | reverse complement strand
AAGGCTTCATGAACAAAACTTCTATAGCACAGGAAATGGCTAAGGAAATCAACAAATGGGACCTCATTCTTTTAAAAAGCTTCTGCACAGCAAAGGAAACCACCAACAGTGCAAACAGGCAACCAACAATGTGGGAAAAAATCTTTACCAGCTGTTCCTCAGATAAAGGGCTGTTATCTAGAATATATAAAGAGCTCAAGAAAATCAGCCCACCCAAATTTAATGACCCAATTCAAAAATGGGCATCTGAAATGAACAGATATTTTTCAGAGGAAGAAGTAAGAGCAGCTAAGAAGCATATGAAGAAATGCTCAACATCATTAGTCATTCGAGAGATGCAGATGAAAACAACATTGAGATTTCATCTCACTCTACATAGAATGGCTGCCATTTCAGAATCATCCAACGGCAAATGTTGGCGAGGCTGCGGAGAAGAAGGAACCCTTCTCCACTGTTGGTGGGACTGTAGACTCGTACAACCCCTGTGGAGATCAGTTTGGAGAATCCTCAAAAAGCTAGGATTGATGGTCCCATTTGACCCGGCCATTGCCCTGCTAGGTATATACACACAAGAATTGAAAGACTCTTATCACAGTGACATATGTGCACCCATGTTTATAGCAGCCCAGTTTGTGATTGCTACATCTTGGAAGCAATCCAAGTGTCCATCAACTGCAGACTGGATAAAAAAGCTGTGGTTCTTCTACAGAGTGGAGTACTACTCTGCCATAAAAAATGATAAGGTTGAATCATTTCTACTTAAATGGACATACCTTGAGGATATCCTCATAAGTGAAATAAACAGGTCACAGATAGATACATATCGCATTTTTTCTCTGGTATGAGAAAATGAAGGTGTAAATGAGTCCTAGCATTGTATGTTATATATTGTGAAATAGAAATTGCTCAATGTAAAATAAGGTGAAAGGGGGCAATGTTGAGATTGTAACAAAAAAGTAAGGAAACAAATTTTATATAAATGGGGGGGTGGTAGGGTGGGTGGGGCTATGGGAAAAATGAGAATTAAGTTGTGTCTTATACTGGTAGAAATCCCCATTATGGAGTGCAATCATGATGTGTATATTTAATGTACCAATAAAGATAATTTAAAAATAAAACACCAATGCATGTGGTAATGACAAATGTTAAGAATAGGTCTGGCATGGGGATTTAGCTCAGCAGTGCAGTACCTGCCTGGCAAGCACAAGGTCCTGAGTTTACTGAAAGAGAGAGAGAGAGAAAGAGAGAGAGAGAGAGAGAGAGAGAGAGAGAGAGAGAGAGAGAGAGAGGAGGGGAGAATATGTCTATCCTACTGATTAAGCTGGAACATCCTTACTTGTAAATATAATTCATTATTACTGTCAGTAAATGTGTACAATGTGGACTGCACTGAGTATTCCTAGTCCTCCCAACATAACTGTGATCACTTTTCAAGAAGCAAAACTTTCTTCTCACCTATGTGATCTACACTGAAGCGGCAAGAGCAAGAGAAGCCTCTGATAGTCTGAGCCTCTGACCCCATTGCATGTTAAAGCTGAGCTTCTTCATTACATGTGTCTGTTTTGGTTGTGTGTATCCACACCCAAGGAGGAAACCTCAGGCATTGCAGGGGAGTTTTCTAATTTCATGTTGGTGGGAAACTTCTCCAAGGTTCTTAGAATCAAACTTTTTCTTGACTTTATTTCTCATTTTAGAGAAAGAAGTCCTTTACTTCCTAAGCATTTTTAGAAAGGGGACAATGTTGAGATTGTAACAAAAAAGTAAGGAAACAAATTTTATGTATATGGGGGGTGGTAGGGTAGGTAGGGCTATGGGAAAAAATGAGAATTAAGTTGTGTCTTATACTGGTAGAAATCCCCATTATGGAGTGCAATCATGATGTGTATATTTAATGTACCAATAAAGACAAAAAAAAAAAAAAAGAAAGTGGAACGAATGTATTTGTTTTTATCCTCAATGGGAGATGTGTTTCTAAAACAAAGGGATATAAAATGTTTGATTTTTGTGGGAGAAAAAAAAAATAGAAAAAAGGAGCAGAAACTTCTATGAAGCTATACTGAAATGGTGTCTGATACTTTGTGTAGATCTCAGAGATGAAACGATAAATAGTCCACTTAATAGAGAAATACTTTCATCTTTTCATATATCAGAGGGTGAGAATCTTAGGTTAAAAAGGTCCCAAGGAAAGGAGAAATTATTATTTTCTGTATTACAGTAGATGACAAAAAGACCAGATGAAAAATACCTAAATACCTGGCTTGAATAAATGAAGTGCAAAAGTAGCAAATGGACAGCTGGTAATTAAAGATATCAGCACCAAAAACAAACTTTAAAAAACATGAAAAATACCATGACTCTTGGTGAACTGGGCTCTTGCATTACTTGATAATGTGAAGTGTCAAGAGAAAAGAAGGAAACTATTGCTCTTTCCGACAGACAATAAAAACAGTAATTTGGATGACACTGATTGCTAACAGGTCACATGATTAAGCTGAAAATATTAACTTCTATGATTGCAGAGAGGGGCTTTGTTAAATAAATATTTCATACTGTTAAACAAAGCATGCTAGTAGAAACCAGGAGAGACAAAGATTTATAAAATTTTTGTCTTCTGTAAACATGAAATTAAGAAAAATTTATATAATTCCCTTGCATATATTCTGACTTTTCACCATCTCTCTTAATTTTTAAATACCATCAGATTTTTATGATGAATTCAGTTGGTGTGAAATATTTTAAATTGCTCAGCCTTTCAGAATTCACACATATGTAGTAAAATACAAAGAAATATAAAAAGTAGAATTTGAAGTGTGGAAGAGGGATAATTTTTGTTGATTTGGAAATGATGAGTAAGCTGTAAGTTTATTAATAGTGTACACATACTTAAAATATTACTTGTGCATTATATTAAATTTAAACTTTCTCTGAAATACTTCAGCACATACCCCACAGACCGATATGTGATGTACTATAGTGTATAAGATAGAAAACAGTGGAAACATTCTAAGGTAAAGTTGCTAAGGACATGAAATTATAAGCACAGGGTGCTGGCACATCTGGCAGGGGACACAACAGTACTGAGGACTTCTGTCACCTCGCCATCTTAGCCAGAGCCAAAATCTTATTCCACAATAAAAGGTTCTCCAACTGCCAAAGATCCACACTAATGTTCATTAAATAAACACTACTATCACATGTATCCTAGTCCTATCAATACTCCTCTCAGAGCCTCTGACAGTTCTGTCATTAAAGATATATGCATATCTGTACATATATGAAAATGATGTATGCATATCTTTGCATATATTAAAATGTATATTTAATAACTACCTGTATGTGTATGTGAGGCGCAGGCTTCTTCATGGTGTTCTATACATGTTTGACTGAGATTGCCTAAATTTTTCTCTTGCTACTTTCATCATGTCACATAATATTCTTTAGTAAATAGAAGCACAAAATAGAACCTGATTGTTTTTTATTGCTCTTAGGAATAAATTAATTTATTAAGTAGATTTAGTATATATTTATAGACTATATTATAATTTTCAGTGTCCAGTACAAACAACCTTTATTCCTAAGCAGATCAGGGATGAAATTCACTTTTCATTTCCTGTGTCATTTGGAAAATTCGATAAAACATTTTAGATTTAGTTTGGAACTCTAGATGAATACATTTAAAATGCTCTTGAAGCTCCTATGATGAAAAAAAAAGTGCAAAGAAGTAATTATTTTCATCAAAAATGACTACTTAAAATTAGAAAAAACATAGAAGTACAAAATATGTAAATATTCTGCTTAGCATATGAAATTGAAATAGCAGTCTTCATTGTCCCTGTAAATATTACAATAGCATTACTAATGAAATTTTTATATTCTTTAACCACAGATAGTTTTTTTTTTGTTTAAAGAAATATAAATTCTAAATTCAATTCCTGAAGTTTAACAGTTATTTTTCTTTTCACTACAAAACATACAGTTGAAAGAAATGCAAATCTTACTTTTGAAATCTGAAGTATGATATTTTAGTGAATTTCATACTTACAAAATTTTAACTAGGTAATCAAAGATAGATACTTCCATTATTGCACCGAGTTGGCCTACAAAGCCCGAACTTTAAGGGAGAAACAGTGAGAATTTTAGAGTAAAAACTTTTACCAAAAAATGCCATCCATCCAGGAACTACCCAAGTATTAGTCTGTAAGATGTATCAATGTGTGCCCCTCCCTGCTTATCTGTCCAGATTTTCAGGTTGTTTAGTACTTGAAATGAGTCTGAAAAAGTGCACTTTATTGAAAATCACTAAGGAATTTACCATCTGTTTGTGAAACAGCAGTAGCAAGGCAAAGTGCTGCTCTGTGGTCCAGGTCCAAAACTGTAGCTGAAATGTTCAAGGCACATATGCTTGCAAATGTGGTTTTAAAATCAGAAGCCAATTAGCACACTCAAACTTTCCAAACCTGATTTGGATTTATGTTATTTACACATAACAAAACTGTGATTTCTGAGTCTTTAAAATAAAAACTTAAGGTAGAAATTGGCAACAGTCCTGGTCAATGTGCACATTAAGTGATTTTTTTTTTTTTTTTTTTTTTTTTTTTACAGATTAGAACTAATATTGAATCATGAACAATAGGTATGATTTAAAGTTATTTTTCCCAGTTGGTACTGTACTGTAGTTACTTAAAGTCTCTGAATATCATTTGACTTATCCCGAAAGCAGGCTTTAAGAACAGTAAACCGGGCTAGCTTGTGGAAGATACATCTCAGCAAAATTCTGAAGGACTTGTGTGGGTACGTTTAAATCCATATGATAACCCCAAAAATATGAATGATTCAGTTGTACTACACAACTGATATGGAAGTGCATTTGTCACAACCTGTCTTGTAGGTCTCTAAAGATGACTCTTGGATCACCTTCTACCATTTCCGTGAAGACCACCAAGCTGCTACCATCTATCCAAATGTCTTTAGTCAATGGTCACTTGGGTGCATGTTACAGATACCAGTTTGCTATTTTCATGGATCATCTGCCAATTGCTTTGTTTTTTTCCAATACACTTCCCTTTGGGTTCGTCAAGTCTTCAGAAAGGCCTCTGTGGAACCTCAGCACCTAATGCCCCACTTCACCGCAAGTCTCTTTCCCTGTTCCAGAGAAAGGACTTGAGTTGAGCAGGCCCAGGTGAGGTCCATGCCACTCTAGTAAACAAGCTTCGGTCATGTCTGTGTGGTGCCAGTTCTGCAAAGAGTGGGAGCAATGGTCCCAGGCAGCCTCCACCTAGATATAAAGCTCTACCACAGACAGCCCAAAGGCCCAGGCAGAGGCATATTAGGGGATAGGACTACTAATGTGACCTTCCACAAGACCACAGGTGATGAAGCCTTAGGAGACAAGGAAGGGGAAGGGTCAAGGCAGTCTTCATTCTAACAATGCCTTGGGGACCAGAGTTGTGGATAGGATTATTAGTAGTCAACTTGGGTGTGTACATCCGGCTGAACTGAGTCAACATAGTTCTAGGAGTGGAAGACTTTCCTGAGGATTGTAGTTGCAACAGCATAAGATATAGGTTCTTCAAGAGATAATCTGGTCATGCAATAGCAGTCCTAATTATGAAGATAGTTCTTCTCCGTTCTCTATCTCTTGTATTTGTGTTCTCTTGCTCTTCTACTTTCTGCCAGAAATGACACAACTATGTGAACTTCACCAGTTACATCTCCTCTATCCTGGCTTTCCCACTAGAAACCTTAGCTAAATTTCTTACAAATATTCATATATTTCTATTCTAGCACAAAACACACTAAGATGTAAGTGATATTATATGTTCTAGGTCATATGTAATTTATCAAAATTAATTAATTTACAATTCCGTGAAAGGGAAAGCTATGTCATACAAGGACCTGAACACTTAAATTTTAAATTTTCTTACTCATTTGAACCTACAAAGCATATTAACAGATTTGCCTTATCTGTATCTGTGTCTTATCAATTAGGAATCTGAGGCTGAGTGATCCTGAGGAACTTGCTGGAAATCCTAAAGCTAGTAAGCGCTGATTCTGGGGTAGCATCTTCAATTGGGTAAAGGTCATGGTCTTAGTATTCAAACAGTTAAATATATTGCCCTTTGGTAAAAAGTACACATCAGAATTTTAGTCTTTGAAAGTACCAATCCTGGAGTCATTTCAGTTTTTTGGTTTGGTGGAAATGTAAGCATGTCCACATTTTTTTTTTTTTTAGGTTTTTGGAGACAGGGTCTCACTTTGTGGTTCAGGCTGGCCCTGAGCTCAGCCTCCAACTCACATCACAATCGTCCTGCCACTGCCTCCCGAGTGCTGGGATTACAGGCGTGAGCCACCACGCCCGGCACTGTGGTATGTGGTACTGGTTGCTGCTCGGTGTGGGTCTCCACACCCAGTATTGTTATGTGGTTACCGGGGAATCGAACCTGGGTCCTTGCGCTTGCGAGACAGGCGCCGGAACCACTGAGCTAACTCCCCGGCCCAGCATGTCCACATTTTAAATTTGTACTGAGTGCCATCTTCATTGGATACGATCTTAAAATCTTATCAGTCTCTACACCACTTTCATTTTATCACTGCACCACTAGAACCACCGAAGTAAATTCAATAGATTCACCAAAACTAGTATCAGGCCCACTGGAGTCTAAAAATCAACCTCTACTTATCCCTTGCAGTTCCCTGCTTTTTCTAGTACTCTTTACCATGGCTTTCACTGGAGAAGATTTAAACTTTGTTTCCTGGCTTCCTCTAAACAATAGAAAAACCATGGTTAACCAGTGTTTAATTCTCCATGGAAGACTAGAATCAAGTCGACCTTAAAGTATGACAGAATGAAGTAGTTATCTTACAGAGACTCTTAGCATAAAGATATATGTGAATCATATTTAAATACAGTACACGAAGCTAAATCAGTAGAAAATAAATATTCTATTTAAATGTCTGAGCATCTCATTGCATATTCCCTGTCTCAAAACTATAATAAATTTTTGGACTGAAAAGGATCAAATCAGTCATATTATTATATATCATATTTCCCTAGAAAAACTTTTTTTAAATATAAGCATTTCAAAGAAATAAATTAATGTCATTCTTTTTGACATTATGCTTATGTTTTCAATTTATACTTAAAAGTTTGAAAACAGAGAAATAAATTATGTTGCTGCCTCACATTAGTGTGAAAACTCTTCTGACACTGTAAAAATAACAACAGCATTAAGTTACTTAAATAATTTGTGGTGTTTGAAGAAAGCTCATTAGCACCTTGTAAATTTTCACATAGCCTGTGTTATAACTTAATTTCCAGAAGAGTTATCATAGCACAAAAACAAGTCCCATGTGCAATTAATAACTGAAAGATTCACGGAATGATTTTGAATAGAAGACAATCTATAATAAAGAACAAATTCTCAACTCAGTATGTTGGTCTGAAACATTAATAAGTTATACTCATAGAAATGATTTTATTTTATTTTCTATCTGCCCACCTACCTGGAAGATTAACTTCATACTACAGTTTCTGCAATTGAGTAGATTATTCTATTGGAAAACTAATGTCAGATTAGTTTATGATTTAAATCACTCTCCTTTAAAGTTCATTCTTTTCCCAAAAATACACTTTCTGTTAGTTTATTATTTAACATAAATAATATATGCCATGAAATTGCATTCCAGTTCAAATTTTAACAGATAAACACTTGGGGGAGACTTTTTTATACGTATATTCATATACCAGCAGCTAAGCAGACCGCCTGTCATGGAAAAATGACCCAGAGATAATTTTAAAAGATATGACACGTCCATTTCCAAAGCCTTTAAACCTAGGACTTATTAAAGAGATTAATATAGAGATTATTAGAAGTGTATTATCTTTGACTCACAGTTCTTCCTAGTTCCATCTTTCCACATCTTCTGCTTCATGGAATGATGACTAGGATGGAAGAAAGAATACTGGAGTTAAGGCAAGTCAGAGATCGTCGTTATAAGCTTGCAACAACAAATGAAAGGGCTTCATGGTGTAATTCACTGAGAATAGGAAGTATTCCCCCCTGCTTCTCTGGCTGAGGACAGGTAAGTGAAAGAAATCTTAGAAGAGAATTGAGGGAGTTTTCAAGTGTGTGTGCTTTCTAAATATGAATATATCACATTTACCTTCAAAATTTCTGAAATATTAAGAAACTTTAATTTCTGTATTTGCCTTCTATCCATTTTTTTGGTAAGGAAAGGCTAATGAGGCATCCTAGCACTGTCTCCTTTACATTGTGTTTACATGCATGGATTAAACTAAGCACATTTCCTCTTAAATTCACAGGTCTTCTCTGAGAGAAAATCTATTTGAAGAGCTACTCGTAAATTATAATGTAGATAACAAGATTCCCAAAGTTTAACATAAGAGCTTTTCTGGACCTTAATAGGAGGTGAGTACATTTTGCATGCCAGGGACATAAACCATTTTTGTGCAATGTGAGTAATGTGGGAGACACTTTCAGACACACTCACCCAAGGAGAGCTATGAGAATAGGAAGTTACGTTCTATTCTGACATTGGTGATGTGGGATGATAGGGATATTGAATGTAGCCAAAGTGTGATATTTTCCTTATTTTTAAGAAAATGTGAATTGTATCTATGATACAAAAGAATGACAAATATGATGTGAATTTCTGAAGATTCATTTGGACAGAGTAATGTTCTATAGTCTTACCCTCCTTACAAGAAGACACACCCTCCTATGGAAGACAAAACCACTGAAGAAGTAAATTGAAGAGCTTAATGTACTAGAGTGATATTTATAGAATGAAATGAGTTGGTGTCTATATAATGAATAATTATCTTAATGAAGAATCATGAGGAAAATAAATATATTGCTTAAGAATCAATTGTGTTTGTCGTCAGAAGACAAGTATAGATAGTTTTAAATGAGTCAATTGTAAGCCACCATAAAAACACAGATAAAGTAGTATTTTAAGGTTTCTGGAAGAGAGCTTTCTCAAGTGAGGTAGTCTGGATCTGGAATGTACCCCTAAAATAGAGAATTTCCTTCATGTGTCAAAGTACCTTTAGAAGGTGGGGCTTCATGCAAGAGTTAGGGTCATGGAAAGGGAGTCATTGAGGAAAACAACTAAGATCCCAGTTCCAGCTATGACTCATTGAATAAATTCCTAACTTGACATTCTCTTGTGCAACAACCCTAAAACTATGGTGCCAACCAACCATAAAATGAAAATTCTAAAATGTTGAGCCAAAAAAATCTTTCCTCCTTGTAAGGTGATAATCTAAGGGATTTTGACCAACATATGAGATTTGAACAAATCATAACAGACATAAGTCTTGATTTTTACAGCTTAGTGGAGCAAGAAGGGGGTCAGAAAACCTAGAGAAGCATCAAGGAAAGTATAAGCTTTATATTCCCAATGATGTGGTACAGTAAGTGAACCATTATGTCAAGATCAATTCCACATAATTTTTGGGGAAAATCTCACAATTAAAATTGTAATTAGGTTGGGCCAGGGATTTAGCTGAAGTGGTACCATGCCTCATTTGGAAGCACAAGGGTCCAAGTTTGAACCCTAGTACAGACAAAATAAAGCAAAATTATGGTTAAGCCTCTTTTCCTGCCAACAAGCTAGTTATGGAACATCAAGACATAACTCTGTATTTGCTTCTTATCACAGACAAGACTTCAATGGCCTAAAGATGCTATGATGCTACAGGGCATGACAGAAACAGCTGTAGACATCCTGAGCATGGATACATTCTTTTTTTTTTTTTTTTTAAATCTTTATTGGTGCATTACAAATACACATCATGATTGCACTCCATATTGGGGATTTGTACCAGTATAAGACACAACTTAATTCTCATTTTTTCCCATAGCCCCACCCACCCTACCACCCCCCGTATAAATAAAATTTGTTTCCTTACTTTTTTGTTATAATCTCATTATTTTCCCTCTTCACCCTATTTTACTTTGAGCATTTTCTATTTCACAATATATAACATACAATTCATTTAGATCTTTATTTTCTCATACCAGAGAAAAGATGTGATATGTACCTATCTGTGCCCTATTTATTTCACTTATGAGGATATCCTCAAGGTATGCCTATTTAAATATAAATGGCTCAAATTTAAATTTTTTTATGGCAGAGTAATATTCCACTCTGTAGAAGAACCACAGCTTTTTTATCCAGTCTCCAGTTGATAGACATTTGGGCTGCTTTCCAAGATGTAGCAATCACAAATTAAGCTGCTATAAACATAGGTGCACATATGTCACTGTGATATCAATCTTTTAATTCTTGTGTTTATATACCTAGCAGAGTGATGGCCAGGTCAAATGGGACCTCCAATCCTAGCTTTTTGAGGAATCTCCACACTGATATCCATAGGGGTTGGACACATTCTTAATCAACAGATGTTCCTCATTGTTCTGTGATGTATAAACCACTGCCCTTTGAGTGACCTGTTACATGTGTACATTCCAGGTGTACCGAATAAAGGTCAGGAAAATTTAGGTCTTTGCTGCCCAGAGTAGCACTGATCAGGCACAAAACTCAGCTTCTCTAAATCTTAGTTTTCTACTTTTTTTGTATAATCAGTTACTTCTCCTTGTGCTGTTGGAACTAACTCAACTGCAGAGGTTCTAGTAATGTCCCTTTTCCTTGTTCCCTATACCAGTATTCATCAGAGACAAACGCTCCTCAAGATTGGGAAAGTACTGACAGTGAAATTCTTGCACTACTTCTTGGTAGATCAACCAGGTTACAAACTTCTTCCTACATGAGAGTGTGGAATGGTCGAGAATCTGTTTACTACGAAGAGCTACACTATGCAGGATTGAAGGAAGTCAGCCAAATCCCTTCCCTGGTACTGGATTCTTCACGACCACTTGATTAATTTGGGAAAAGAGTCAGTTTTAAATCAAACAGGGAATTTTTAATGTCCTAGTCCTGTAACCTTTCTTCAAACATAGCTGTAAGATTTTTTAAAAGTTTTTTTGTTTTTTCATGATGTTTCCTTCTTTATTTATTTTCCTTAAGATTAACAGGAAACTTTGTGAAGAGCTCTTAAGGTTTTATTCATCAACAGGGAAATCTGATACCTACTGAGTAAATTTAACAGGTCCTAAAAATTACACATAAAATTGTTTTATAATATTATTAAAAGTCAAAATGCCCTTTCCAATGGCCTACTGCTTCTCTGAATAACTGAAATACTGTTCCATAGGATGCACAGAATATCAGATGCTTTAAGCATACAGTGTTCATCACACAGAAGAATTAAAAATTATATTGCTTCAGCCAAAAGATCAAGTATAAATTTCAAGATTTTATCTCAGGCATAACAGCTTAAGTAAGAAGACTTTGGGGAAGAGAATGTGTGGATTTGTTTTTATCTACTTGGCTATCTAGAATATGCATAATGATGAATTTACCCCGCTTGTACACTTGTGAATTAAACACATTCCACAATACAGGCATAATATAAATGACCTCGCTGTCAGGTTGGCTGCTTAAAAACACTAAAGTCCATGACAAGAAGCTTTGGAGCCTGTAGCTTACCTTCTTCCAAGCATGACTGTAAGGGCTTCACAGATACTGAGACATTTAATCTTCTCAGGGCTGTGCTTATGTGGTAGGTACAGTTATTCTGCCATTGAAGAAAAGAAGGGACACAGATTAAGGTAACCTATTCAAAGTCTTATATATCATGGCAGACCAAGGTCACCTATCCAGGCATCCACTATGGCCCTGAGAGCCAACACCTCACCTGTTATACCTGTGATTCTAAAAGTGCACTTGAAAGGCTTTATTTTTACTCAATACACCTTGTAAAAGAGAAGGCACAAAAATTTTTGAAAATGAGCCTGAATTTTCAAAAATCTTATAAATACTAATGTGTTTTTATTTTGGAAAAAATATGTTATACTTCTACAGTAATCACTTAAGTGCTGATTATTCAGCACTATGAGTTAGTATCATTCAATCATAATTTTAATAGAAGTCAAAATTGGCAAAGAACACTTTAGAAAAATAAAAAAATAGACTATTTCACTCTTCATTTTTCATTAATTTTCTTTTATATGCATATTGTCATATCTGTATGTTATATTTGTTCCCTTGGAATGAGTTCATGAAGGCTGAGAACCATCTTTCTCAGAACTATATTTTAGGAAAAATTTTGATTTATAAGAAATAACTAGTTACATACTAAATTAAATAACGGCAACAGAAGGAAGCAGTCCATTAATTGTTTTCACAAGAACGTAAAGCAAGTTTTTAAAATACCAAATATTTAAATTAAATTTTTAAAGAGACAAAATAATGATTTGAAGAAGATGCAATAAACTCAATAATAATTTATTTTCTATTAAAATTTCTGGAACATTTTTTTTTTTTTTTTTTGTGAAGCACAGACAAACAGAAAGGAATTTCTCTGATTATTTATTATATAGTGAGAACAGCACAATGTTCCTACATTTTTCTTTCCAAATTTCTATTACAATGTTCACAACTGTATTAAATGCAAATGTAACATAATTGACCCCACTGTGAAGGGAAATCCATTTTAAGAACGTCGCTAAGGGGGCCGGGGATTTAGCTGAGTGGTTCCGGCGCCTGTCTTGCAAGCGTAAGGACGCGGGTTCGATCCCCGGTTACCAGATACAATACCGGGCATGGAGACTCGCCCAACAGCAACCATTACCACATACCACAGTGCCACGCATGGTGGCTCAAGCCTGTATTCTCAGCACTCGGGAGGCAGAGGCAGGAGGATTGCTGTGATGTGAGTTTGATTCTGAGCCAGTCTGAACCACAAAGCGAGACCCTGTCTCAAAAAACCTTAAAAAAAAAAAAAGTCACTAAGACTACAAATTCTACAACTGAGATTCCAACCACTTTAGAACAACTTCATCAAATATCAATCATAATCATCCTGTACAAGAATGGAAAAGATGTTAATAATCCTAAATTTCTATACTTACTCCCAAGTTGCGCTGACTATATAGGGGCAAGGTATTTTTTTTTAAATGTAGCTGCTTATTTTCACTGAAATACATATATCGCTTTCCAGGCTATTAATCACCCCAGGGAAAAGTGGAAGTACAACTGTAAATATACAGTTTATATTCAGGGTCAAGGAGTGTTCCGAGGATAGAATATTACAGAATCTGAGTTCTAGATTTTTACTCATAGTCTGTCAAACACCAATTATTTGGCAACATCAATGAGTTAATTACTGAACCACCTGAACATATCTAACATTGGAATATATCTAAAGAATGTGGAACTTCTCTAAATACACCTAGCAAAATGTACAAAGTTAATTGTAATTTAAAAAAAGAATTAAATAAAAAACTTGTAAAATATAAGTTCAGCAAACAAGTAAATCTGTTCAATACTCATGAATAGCATCTGTTCTTAAGCCTTTTTTATATACAACAAATAATAAGATCTGAAGGGATCATAAAGCAATGCAATAATGTAAAGTAAAATATAAGAAAAGAACTAATATAGGAAATATAGTTCTTGAATACTGAATATACAAGCAAAATAGTCATATAGATGAATGAAAAAATGTTCCTTTGACAAGAAGAAAAAAAACATAAACATTAGTACATTGAATTATATAAGACAAGTAAACAAAACAAGAATTTGGATATAAACTATGGCAACTAAAATGTTATCCATCTGGTGAAATAAATCTTCTGCCTTCTGTTGCTAATAAAGATCTGTCGGCCCTTCTCTAGCTGTTCTGGAACCAACTCTGACTTGCTCTCTATGGACCAGAACATAATTTTTTCCTACAAGTATATGTCTGCTTTTATCACCAGGCTCAAAACATAACTTTACTTCTCATTTGGAGCACCATAAATGTTTTTTAAAAAATTTAATTAAATTGCATTTAATTGAGAATCTAGTCTTGATATCTCTCTTAGAGTTGAATTTTATTATGAGTTTCAACATATCATCTCTTTTCATAAGTCAAATTTGATTGTATCTGACACCTGAAACTCATAGAGGTTTAAACTGGCTCATGGATTCAGGAGACCTAGTCAATGGTTCCCTGGCTCCATGGCAGGAACATTAGGGTGCAAAGGCACTGCACAGCAAAGCTATGTAGTTCATCCTGGGCAGAAAGAGGAGGGGAGCACTGTTAGAGAGAAAGGAATCAGGTTGGTACCTACTACCCAATGTCAGGTATGCTCAGAAATTCATTTTGTTAACCTGACAGATATTTCTTATTGCAGTCAAACTGACATACCATAATTATCAGTCACATCAGTATTTTCATAGTTAATAGAAATATTTATAACATGTTCCTACTGTGGCTCATTCACATGACATAATTTTGGGTAACGATAATATAGATTTTTGAAAGGGAGATCTGAATTAAGAATAAAATTAATATGAAAACTAAAATAGAAAAATGTCTAAAAGTGATCTATAGGAATTATAGCATGAGGAATCTGATCATAAATTTTAAAAGTCAGAAATATTATGTCATACTTTCATATTCCCCTTGTTTAGTTAAATTCTATTATAGAAATTTGTACAATGATTGAACATACACAGAGTTAGTATCTTAATAAGTGCTGTATGCTATCAACCTTGCACCATAAAAGGTAATGGTGGTGATGCGCATAAGGCTATCGGCTAAGTGTATCACACGGAGCACTATTCTGCCCTTGATTTTATCAGACCTGTAGCAAGAATTCATACCTGCAGAACCATTAAAATTCAGTGACTCCTTAAAACAGAGACATTAATGAGTAGAAAGCTAATCATAGCCTTAGTACAAACTCAACTGTATTAAAAACTCAGACAAGAACTAGGCCTTTGATGTTTAGAGTAGTTTTTTTCATAATTGTCAAAAAGGAATAAAGCAGGGCCAGGGATTTAGCTCAGTGGATCTGGCACCTGTCTTGCAAGCTCAAGGACCCGGGGTTCGATCCCTGGTAACCACAAACCATACTGGGCATGGAGACTCACGCTCAGAAGCAATCAGTACCACATACCACGGTGCCGGGCATGGTGGCTCACACCTGTAATCCTAGCACTCGGGAGGCAGAGGCAGGAGGATTGCTGTGATGTGAGTTGGAGGCTGAGCCCAGGGCCAGCCTGAACCAAAAAAAAAGACCCTGTCTCAAAAAAAAAAAAAAAAAAAAAAAAAAAA
>PVIR01037345.1:0-15194 GCA_004026965.1 Petromus typicus | reverse complement strand
GCACAAGATACTCTGGCTAGATACCTTTTAATCTGTCATTTGCTCTCATTACAGACAGCACATTATCTTTATTTTACTTGATGATTAGGGTAGATAACTTGACCATGATAATGAAGCTTGAAATGGAATTTAGGATTTGAATATATTTTTTGGTTGGTTTGTTTGCAGTGCTAGGGATGGAACCCAGGGCCTCATTATAGAACCCTCAAGCCACATCCCCGTCCCTAACGTGTTTTATAATGTTTTTCTCTTAGAACCTAACCATCCTTAGGCACAGTGCTCCTGAAATCTAGTGGGGTCAGCAAAACAGCAGGGTTAGGGTCAAGTCTCCAAGGAAGAGAAAGTTGGAGAAAACAATGAAAATGGCCTTAAGCCTATTTTAAAGACAGAGATGACAGTTCTGTCACCTAGAACTGTAGTTGGCTGCTGATTATTATAATTTATTTAGTAAAAATGTTTGAATTCTTGGTAGAATATCTAACAACTGAATATTACACAGCAGATACTAGAGGTGCCATGTTGCTGAATGCCTCACGAGATTCCTGTTCAGCTGGGCATGGTGGCACGCATTGGTAATCCTTGCACTTGGTGAGGCTGAGGCAAGAGAGTTCTAAGTCCAAGCCTAGCCTGGACAAGGTAACAACTTAGTAAGACCCTATCGTAAAATGAAAAAATAAATAAATAAATAAAAGCCAGAGTTGGGCCAAGGATTTGGCTCAAGTGGTACCACGTTTCCCTTGGAAGCACAAGGACCTGAGTTCAATCCCTAGTACTGCCCCCCAAAATTAATAACATACATAAATAAATAAAAGCCAGAGTTGTAGTTCAGTGTAAAGGTGCTAGGTTCAGTCCACATTACCCTCCCCAAAGTAATCAAGCTTGTTAAAGGACAAAAGTAAACATGGATATAGAATTAATACCCTTCCTTCCCTCCCAGTTTCCTGAGCATTTTCTGTATATTTGATTTCAGTTTTGTTTGTTTGTTTACAGTGCTGGGGGCCACACTTTGGTGTTGTCCATGCAGAACAAGTGATCTATTGAGCTATATCCCCAGTCTTTACAGTAATTTTATTTTGGGAAAGGATCTCATTGAGTTGCCCAAGATGCTCCCAAACTTGTCTTACTGCCTCAGCCTCCTGAGTAGCTAGGATTATTACAGGTGCATGCCATCATACCCAGTCTAAGGAATATCTTTTGTTAGTTTACTGGATATTTTGCTTTGTGTCATCTATTAATATAGATTATTATTTTCACAATGGATTATTTATTTTTATAGCTTTGTAGGAGCCCTTTTATATATTGCAGATAAATACCTTTGTTGAAGTGCTTTAAATATTTTCTTCTAGTTTTATCATTTGATATTGGGATAGTTTTATGGGTTTTTTTTGTTTTTGGGGTTTTTTTGGTATCAGGGATCTAACTTGTGACCTTGCCCTTATGAGTAAGGCACTGGAACCACTAAGCTGAATTCTGAGCCTGGATAGTTTTGTTTTGTTTTGTTTGAGACAGGGTCTCACTTTTTGTAGTTCAGCCTGCCTCTGAGCTCAGCCCTGAACTCAGAGCAATCCTCCTGCCTCTGCCTCCTAAGTGAGATTACTAGCATGAGCTACCACACCTGGCACTGTAGTATGTGGTTCTGATTGCTGGTGGGTGTGGCCCAGTGTTGTATGTGGTTACCAGGGTTCAACCCGGATCCTTACACTTGAAACGTAGGCTCCAAACGACTGAGCTAAATCCCCGGCCTAGTTTTTTTTTTGTTTTGTTTTTGGGTTTTTTTTTTTTTTGAGACAGGGTCTTGATTTGTACTTCAGGCTGGCCCTGAGCTCATTATGTAGCCCAGGCGAGCCTCAAACTCACAACAATCCTTCTGCCTGGACGTCAGCGAGCTGGGATTACAGGAGTGAGCCACCAGGCCCAGCAGTGTGGAATGTGGTACTGATTGCTGATAGGCATGAGTCACCACATCCAGCAGTGTGTGTTGTTACCGGTGATTGAACTAGGGACCTTGTGCTTGCAAGGCAAGCCTGGAACCACTGAGCTAAATCCCCGGCCCCTGGGATAGTTTTTATAGTAACAAACCTTTAACAAATTTTTTTAGGGGAGAGTCAGGGCTTTCACACTGACATATATCCCCAGCCCTTTTTAAATTGTGTGACAAGCCTCACTAAGTTTCCCAATTGTGCTCCAACTTGCAGTTATCCTCCCTCAGGCTCCCAAAGTGCTACCATTACAGATATATGCCATTACCCTCCGCCTGTACTTTTACAGTTTTTTACAGTAAAATCAGCCAGCTTATGGCTTCTCTGTTTTATGTTGCCTGGTGAAGTCTTTCCTACCCTACAGTGATAAAGCATCCTACTTCCCCATGCTTTATTTTTCACATTTACACCTTCAATAGAACTGGCACTTGTATTTGTGCGTGGTGCGAGATAATGTCTCAGCTTAGCAAGATCCTGTCTTTAAGAAAGCCAGGGATGTAGCTCAGTGAAAGGCTTTGAGATCTAGCTTAACTTTTTCCAAAGTGATTTCTAAAATGGCTGGCATGCTTTGACATTGGTCTGTTAGAATAACTTTTTGATTCTGGAGTCCAGTGGAACCCAGGATTAATGTCATGTGCTCAGGATCACAGAGCACATTCTCACAAGGATTTAGGACTGAAAGTATTTTGTTAGCTGCGGATCTGTGCTATGTTTTTGTTTCCTCATTGAATAGTTCAATCATAAATTTAATTTGTTTTGTTTTATTTTTTGATACTGAGCCTGGTCTTGAACTCAGGCTTAAGTGATCCTGCTTCGGCCTCGCAAGTAGCTGGGACTCCAGGCATCTACCACCGTGCCAAGATTTAAATTTTATCCTTTATCAATCACCCAGTTGCAGAAATTTTATACTTGTAGCACAAATCAGCTGAAAACCCCGGTGACTTTTTTTTGCCATGCTAGAGATGCAACCAAGGGCCTCATGCCCGCTAGGCAGTTGCTGTATCTCTGAGCCACATTGCTGTAGGTTCTAGAAGCCTTAAAATATTACTTAATTTTTGTGATGTTTATTTCAATAGGACTAAGTTCAATTAATAGTCAGTCTGATATTGCTGAGCATGTACAAAACTTGAAAACTAATAGATATCTGATAAGTTAAACTATTGGTTGTGCTGAATTCCAGTATGTGTGTCAATAAGAGAAGAGAATATGGCTTTACATACTTTATGTATTATTTCAGTATTATTGCTTTTTTAATGGGAGTTATTTTATTATTAGTTTATCTACTATCATTCTCTGAGGATGTTCACTTAAAGAACAGAGACAAATCAGACAAGCTAAACTTATTGCTGTATAATTACTACATTAAAATTATACATCTTTAATTGCATGGTGTGTTTAATCCAGGAGTAAATATAAAAACTGTGACAGCTTTACAGAAAAGTGGCATAAGCAAAGTTTTACTCATCAGTTATGTTTCACCATTCATGCAGAAAGATCACTTTGGATAAGATACTTCTGCCCACAGCTGAGCTCAGGAACATACCTAGCTACTCAAGAAGTTGAGACAGGAAGATCGCAAGTCGGAGGCCAGTCTGGATAATTCAGGGAGACATGTCTCAAAATAAAATAAGATTAAAGGTCTGCTGTGTAGCTCAGTGGTAGCATGCTTCTTCCACAGCATGCACAAAGCCCTGGATTCCATCCCTAGAAACAACACACACACATAAAGAGTTTCTACCCAGGCAGGTTTCTGATTAACTTTTGATTTGGTTTTCCTTGTGATATTTATGATGGCCTACGTGTTTAGGGGAAGATTGTTGTAAGTGATTTTGAAGCAGAATGTCAGTTTTTGACTTTGGTCTTCATCTTTTTTTTTTTTCCCTGAATTTCTGACAGTTTGTCTTTATTTTATCTTTATTTCTGTTCCTACTCTGATTCCTTATTAACTGATTGCTCTTTCTTCCTTGGGTTCATCTTATCCTATAATGCAACTTACAAAAGTTTATTCTCCCCAAATCTCTACCATAAAGGTTCCTAGGCTGAGGTTGTACATTACTGCTAGAGCATTTAACATGAACAAGATCCTGGGTTCAAGCCCCAGCACTGCCAATAAATAAATGAGCAAACAAACAAAAAAAAAAGATAAATATTCCTTTTATTAAGATATTCCTTGCTTCATTTTTGATCACTCAGCACTAAATTTTTTGGGAATCATTGTTTTAGATGTTTATTTAAAAATACTTGGGCAACTCTATAGTGCTTCCAAAACACAGAAACAATGAAAATATATCCAAATAACATTTCCAACTCATCTTCAAAACACAAACTTGACCACAGGGAATGTTTATCTTGTTTTGTATGACATGTATTTTGTATATTGTACCGCCAAATTTTCACAGGGCTTCTTTCTCGTCCTCTGAATCATTATAATATTTATGTGTTGAAATAACTTTATTAAGAAACCTAAATTGAACTTTCTGTAAATTCATTTATTACATATTGCTAAACTGGACATCAGAAGAACAGGGAGCTTTTCTCTATAATCTTTTCAGCTTTTTGGAGGGAGAAAAGAAACAAGTTTTAGTTTCAAGTTAATTGACTTTTTGAAAACTCCCTTAGTGGTTCATTAGATAGTACTTTATATACATAAAATTTTTGGTGTTTGGCACAAGTAAAACCATCAACATTTTGCAGTATGTCCATGGGAAACTTTTTGCTGCTAACAAAATTTGTAACTTGCATTGAAATCGATTAAAAATTTAATTCTCTAAAAATATTCTCTCCCCCCAGTGTCTCAGAATCATAATTAATAAGTTTTAGATTCTGTTTTATGAGATTCTTCTTTGATGCCTGGGCCCTGGATTAATTACATTAAGATACATATTTTCAAATAACTAAAAACTACATCAGTTGCTCTTGTTAGGCTAAAAATATAAATATGCATAGGAGTTGCCTAGGGTCTTTCATGTAACTTTCAGAAAATTACAGTTAACTTAATAAAAGTCTTACTTTTCTTATATTTTACTTACGAGCAAATAATGTGTCTTTATGGAAAACATTATCTAAAGGCAAGATGTGTCTGTCTTGTTCCTTGAAAGTAGTGTTTTAGGGCCAGAGATTTAGCTCTGTGGCACAGCCTCTGCCTGGTAAGCTCAAGGTCCTGAGTTGGTTAAAGAAATGGATGTTCATCATTAGGAATCTCCAGGGTACCCTGAAGAGAAGGTAATGTTTTTTTTCTCCAGAGTTTTTGGTCATTAGAGAGTGTGGACAGTAATTCCATCCTGAGCATCCTAGATAGGTCTCTTTTCTCACCCGGCATCCAGGGGCGCCTGCGTAGTGGGCAAGGCACAACGTGATGACAGACAGCAAAGGCCAGGTTCCATGAGACATTTTGCAAGCTCTTTATCCCTTCAAGAGCACAGATTTTTGCTGCCCTGGCCTCTGCCTAGAAAAGTGCCTGGTACACAGGAAGCATTAGTAAGTACATACTAAGTGAATCAAGATGTCCCTAAGCTTCCACCCCTGTTCTACAGTCACTTTGAAAATCTGAAATGAGGGCTGGGAATTTAGCTCAGTGCTTCCGGCGCCTGTCTTGCAGCCGGGTTCGATCCCCAGTTAACCACATACAATACTGGGTGTGGAGACTCAAGCCCAGCAGCAACCAGTACCACATACCACAGTGCCGGGCGTGGTGGCTCACGCCTGTAATCCCAGCACTCGGGAGGCAGAGGCAGGAGGATTGCTGTGATGTGAGTTGGAGGCTGAGCTCTGGGCCAGCCTGAACCACAAAAGCAAGACCCTGTCTCAAAAAGAAAAAAAGAAAATCTAAAATGAGAGGGCCAGGGATTTAGCTCAGTGGGTCCAGCACCTGCCTGGGAAGTGCAAGGTCCCCAGTTCAATCCCTCACACCACAGTGCTGGGCGTGGTGACTCATACCTGTAATCCCATCACTCAAGAGACAAAGGTAGGAGGATTACTGTGAGTTCGAGGCTAGCCTGGGCTATATATAGTGAGTTCCGGGCTAGCCTCAACTACAAATCAAAACTGTCTTGAAAAACTTAAAAAAAACCCCAAACCCTGAAATGAAGTTATTAAACATCCTAAAATTCCAAAATTTTCTTTCTTTCTTTCTTTCTTTTTTAGGTTTTTTGAGACAGGGTCTAGCTTTGTGGTTCAGGCTGGCCCTGAGCTCAGCCTCAAACTCACATCACAGCAATCCTCCTGCCTCTGCCTCCCGAGTGCTGGGATTACAGGCGTGAGCCACCATGCCCGGCACTGTGGGATGTGGTACTGGTTGCTGCTGGGCATGAATCTCCACACCCAGTATGGTATGTGGTTACCGGGGATTGAACCTGGGTCCTTGCGCTTGCAAGACAGCCGCTGGAACCACTGAGCTGACTCCCCGGCCACAGAATTTTATTTCTTAATAGCAAAAGAAAAGTGAATCCACAGTGTGTCTGATTTGATATTCAATGCTTACCTGATCGCCTCACTGCGCTTCTTCTGTTTAAGCATTCCTACCTGTACACCATTGCTTGGTTGCTGTTTCCTTTGCAGAAAATGCCCTGTTAGCCACGCCTGAATTTCTTGGCTCTTATGGGCCTCTGTATGATCCCTTTAGCTTTCCTGTGCTTGTCTTCACTATTGCTTACGACACTTCCTGCTATGCGCGTGGTTGTTCTTAAGGACTGAGTACATCTGGTTTCCTCTCATCCCTTCTCCAAACCCACATACCTCTCTGTTCAAGGAACATGACTCTCCTTAAGAAAATTGGTTTCAAATTAAAGAACAGGTTCGAAAGTGAATATTTTTAAAATTTTTATTTGCATACATACTTATGGGGGTACAATGTGATACTTGTATATGTGTATATATTAAGTACCAATGACATCAGGATAATTATTAGCATACCCATTAAACATTTGTCTTTCTTTGTTATGAGGATATTGAGAATTCTTTCTTCTAGATCTTTGAAACAGCCAAAGCAGTGTTGTTATCTGGACTAATCCTACTTATGCAGTAGAACACCTGAATGTATTCCTTGTGATAACTGTGAAATTGTACGTGTTTGTCCACCTTTCTCCATTTCCCCCTCTGCTGTCCTTCCTGTCCTCTGGTACCTACTGTTGTGCTCTCAATTTCTCTGTTGGCTTTTGTAGATTCCTCCATATGAATGAGTAGGGTTGATATTTATCCTTCTTTGCTTGGCTTATTCACTAACATAATGTCTTCCTAATAGGCCTCTCTGCGACACAGGTGACAAGACATCATCCTGTATACCAGTGAATATTTAAAATGAGGAAGGAATCACAAAAATGGCAACCTAAAAAGTTGACAAATATTACAAAAATTCAGAAAAACAGCGCAGCATTTGTATCGACTCTCTGCCTGACACATCACTATAAAACTTTTTTCATCATATTGTTGCCACAAACTGATCATCACTTCATATTTTAGTAATTTTTTGTTACTTTCTGGAAAGAGAAAACACATAGCAAATTACATAGCAAATTCAAGGCCAACATAGACTACTTACTTAGCAAGACTCTCAAAAATGAAGGAATGTCACTGAGCACAAAGTAGGATTCATACTTCCTAATTGTGGTACATAATTCCAGAACTCTAGTAATCAAAACAGTGTGGCTGTGGCATAAAGACAGAAGATAGATCAATGGAACAGACCATAAAGCCCAGAAATAAACCCATATATGTGTGGTCAAATGATTTTAGACGAGTTGGTCAAGACCTTTTGCTGAAGAGAGGATAGTCTCTTCAACAAATAGTGTTGGGAAAACCGGATATTTACATGCAAAAGAATGAAGTTAGGACCCTCCTCATACTAAGTATGCAGCCTTAACTCAAAGTAGATTAAACACCAGAATGTAGGACCTAAGATTATAAAAACTATAGAACAAAACAAAAGCTTGGTAATACTGGATTTAACATGATTTTAATACTATGACATCAAAAGTCCAGGCATAAATAGGCTTGGTGGCTCACATCTGTAATCCTGGATACTTGAGAGGCTGAGGTAGGAGGATTGTAAGTTCCAGTCCCACCTGGGCAACTTACCAAAATCCTTTCTTCACAATAAAAAATAAAAGACTAGGGCTAGAGAGCACCCCTGGGTTCCATCTCCACTACTGAAGAAGACAAAATGAAAAGACATAGTGAGATGTCAACAGCATCAAAAGGCAACCTACCAAGTGGTTGAAAATATTTATAAATCATGTATCTGGAATTGAACACATATGTAGCAAAGAACTCCTACAGTTTAACAACAGCCACCACTGCTTTTAAAAAATAAGCAAGGACTTAAATAGACATTTTCCAGAGATGATATTCAGGATGTGGAAATGGCCCACAAGCATATAAAAAGATGCTCAACATCACTGCTCATTAAAAATTTATAAGTCAAAACTGCAGTGAGGGGGTCGGGGATTTAGTTCAGTGGTTTCAGCACCTGCTTTGCAAGCACTAGGTCCTCAGTTCAATCCCTGGTAACTGCATGCAACAATGCTGGGCATGATGACTCATGCCCACCAGCAATCAGTACCACATATCACAGTGCCAGGCATGGTGGCTCATGTCTGTAATCTGAGCACTCGAGAGACAGAGGCAAGAGGATTGCTGAGTTCAGGACCAGCCTGAACTACAGAGCGAGACCCTGTGTCAAAAACAAGAATAACAACAATAAAAAACTACATGTGGTAACATCTCATGTACCGATCAAGGTGGCTAATGTCTAAAACACAAAAAAGAAAATAGCAAGTACAGACAAAGATGTGTAGAAATTGGAACTCTTATATGTATTGGTGGGGTTGTAAATGATGCAGCTGATACAATAAATAGTATGGAGTTTCTCTCAAAAATTAGAACAGCCATGTAAACCAACAATTCCATTATCTGAGAATATATCCAAAAGAATTCAAACCAGAGTCCCAAAGAGATACAGTGGGCCCTTAGGTTATGACCAGCCTAAAATACAAACAGCTTGGGTTAATTTGGTTAGTGGAAGATTCATCTCCCTCTTATTATTTATAGAATGAACCCACATAAACATCTAGATCTCAGCTGTATTGACTTACAACCAACTTGAGTTATAATTGCTTTAGGAACCAATTGAGTTTGTAAGTCAGGTATCCACTGTATTTGCACACCTATGTTGTGTTGTTTTGGGTTTTTAAAGACATGGTATGTATATATGTATGTATGTATGCATGCATGTATTTATGCTCAGGCTGGCCTTGAACTCCTGGTGATCCTCCTGCCTCAGCCTCCTGAGTGCTGGGATTATGGGTGTATCCCACCATGCCTGGCTGTACACTTATGTTTAGAGTAGCACTGTTCACAGCTGCCAGAGAGGCAAAAGCAATCTATACATTCATCATCAGATGAATGGATGAACAAAATGTGGTATACACATAGAACAGAATATGGTATCTTTAAAAAAGAAATCAAACTACATTGTAGTGGCATATTCCTGTAATTTAAGTATTCTGGGAGGCAGAGGCAGAAGAATCACAAGTTTGAGCCAGCCAGGGTAATTTGGTGTCTTAGTGAGACTCAGTCTCAAAAAAAAAAAGTAAAGTGGGGATGTAGCTCAGTGTGAAGGCAGTCCTGGGTTCCTGGGTTCAATCCCTATTGCTGCCAAAAAAGAAAAAAAAAAAGAAATCCTGTCATACCTTGCAGCATAGATAAGCCCAAAGGAGATGCTAAGTGCACTGGCTAAGTGCTAAGCCAGTCCCCAAAGACAAATATGAGTGCATGTTTATCACCCCAGGACTCGAGAGACTGAGGCAGGAAGTTCAAGAGGTCAAGGCCAACCTTGGCTACACACCAAGTTCAGGGCCACGTTGATCTGCATAGTGAGATCCTGTCTCAGAACACCTTCACCATCAATCAAAAGAGACTGATATTGTATGATTCCATACAACAGATACTTTGAATAATCATGGAGACAGAAAGAAGAATGGGGTTGCTGGAGCCTCGGGGCAGGGAAAAATGGAAACATTTCACTTAATGACTCAAGTGTACAGGATGAAAATGTTCTGAGGATCTGTCTCACAATGGTTGTGAATGTGCCTAACACCTCTGAATTTTAATAATTTTTAATTATTAAATTAAAATGATAAAATTTACATGATACTTTCTTTTATCACAATAAAATCTTTAAAAAATATATTGTAACAGAGAAAGGTCAGAGATGATTATTTAGACTCCTGGAAAGCACAAGGTTCTGTCACTTATGCTTCTGTTCTCGCCACCCTGGACCTGGCCTGAAGGCCTCCTAAGCTTGCCATAGTGTCTCTGTGTGTAACTCCCGCCTTTCTTAGGACAGGCCTTATCGTTAATGGTTTATTTTATGTTCTCTTGCTGTCTTGGGTTTTCTCTCTCCCTCTCCCTCTTCCTCCCTCCCTCTCCCTCTTCCTCCCTCCCTCTCCCTCCCTCCCTCTCTCTCTGTCTCTGTCTCTCTCTCTCTCTCTCTGTATGTGTACGTGTGTGTGTGTGTGTGTGTGTGTGTGTGTGTGTGTGTGTGTGTGTGTGTGTGTGTGTACATAGGACCTTATTGACACCAGGCTGGTGCTGTATTACTGAGCTATGTCCTCGGCCCCCTCGTGTATATGTTTAAGCTCCCAACTCTAAAATAAGTGCCTTCTTTTGTGCCCGTAGTGATGGTGAACATTTTAGAGATGAGTGCCCAGACTATAATGCAAAAGCCAGGTATTTGTTGCAGAGTGCCAACACTGCAATTAAACCTGAATACCGAGATTTTAATTTGGGGAAAAAAACCCTCTATATTAATAATGTCTTTTGTCTGAAAAGAAACCTGCAATAGCAGCAGTTCGAGAAACCTCGAACTTTTGGGTTCCTAATGTTCATTTCTTCATCCCTTTGCATCTTTTTTTTATTCAACAAACATTTCTTCCTCTTGTTTTAGACCCCAAAATAAAAGCTGCAGCCCCCAAAACATTTTGGCAGTGGGACTGGTTTCAGGGAAGACAGTTTCTCAAAATGTAGGGGTGGGTGGGGATGGATTTAGTGATTCAAGAGCATTATAAAGCAGTGAAGGTTCTAACCACTGCTCCCCTCCTGTCGGGCCACTGGTGGTCTTGGCACAGGGACCCCTGGTTTATAAGGGCGAAGTGGCAAGTCATGGGTTACAATACTAGAGTATGAAGATCCTGCCATATTGGTATATTTGGGTATAAAATACGTGGTCATGTGTCAGAGGAGGCTTCCCTCAAATGCAGCTGTAACTTTTGAGATCTGGGTGTAAAAAATTGGAAGGTCTTTTTTGGTCTTTGTTTTGGCCTTTTCACCTTGCGAGGGATCTGACCCAGGACCCAGTGGAACCCTGTACAGGCGCTCTGCTGCTGAGTTGCAACCCCAGCCTTAACTAGGAGGGCTAAAAAGAAATTTTTTTTCTGTTGTGGGTTTGATAGATAGCATGTCTGTAATCTCAGCTACTTAGGAGGCTGAGGCAGGAGGAACTCATTTGAGGGCTATCTGGGCACCACAGCAAGACCTTTGCCTCAAAAAGTTCCTTAAGGGGGCTGCTAACATTTTAATTTATAATTATAAAGAGTATAACTGTTAGAATTCTAATTTCCAGTGATAATTCATTCAAGTTGTATTGCAGAGTGCTGGGTAGTTTTGGTTAGTGTTCTGCCTTCTGACTGTTGAGGGTAAGGATACTAGAAACACTTAGCTCTCACATTTACATTTTTTCTTGTCAGCTTTCCTAGTTGCTACGGTTTGGTAACTGAAGTTGATAAAACTCAGAAAAGACTTTACCTTTTTAGCTTTTCTACACAGCAAACTCTTGCTCCTTTTAAATCCAGCCCAAGGGGCTGGCTGTGTGTGGCTCCTTGTTGCAGCCTTGCTTGGCACCCACGTGGTCCTGGGTTCAAGCCTACAATCTTGTAAAAAAAAAAAAATTTAATCCAAAGTCTTAACTCCCTGTGAAATCTTCTGATTCTCCCTATTTTAGTGCCGTTGTGACACCTCCTTCTGTCTTACCCTCTGTCTCTCTCACTCTCTCACCCTCTCTTACATACATATATATATATATATATATGAATACATAAATGTTTGTATGTTTTTTTCCTTTTCTCTTGTATTGCTAGGAATCAAAACTAGAGCCTCACACATACCAGCCAAACGCTATACCATCTAGCTATTTCCACAGCCCCATGCTACATTTTAATCGTGAATTTACATGTTTTGCTGTCTTTCCCTATGTTAAACATTTTTGTATTCCATTGGCTCTCATTCTGACACAATGTCTACCACACAGTAGTTACTCAAGATAATGGCTATTGCTTTCATGAATGAATGAGTTCAGACCTTGGATTCGTATTATTGAATGAGTTGTTTGGCCAATTCATCGCTCCGGTTTCTTGACCAATTAAACTGTTGCTTGTGTGTGGTGTGGGTGTGAGTGTGTGTGATACTAGGGATTGACTCCAGGGCCTTTGCATTGAATTGCATTCTTAACTTCTTAAAAATTTGACACAGAGTCTTACTAAGTCACTAAGTTTTGAGGTTGGAATTTAGCTCAGTGGTACTGCACTTGTCCTGAGTTTGATCCCTCCTACTGCCCCCCCCAAAGTCATTAAGTTTCCCTAATGACTGCTTGTCACACTCTCCCTGCTCTGTCCTTGGAAGCCTAGGATTATCAGCATAAACCACCACCCCAGGACAATAAGCAGTCACTTCTCAATCCAGTTGAAAGGTCACTCCTGAGCATAGCCTTCCCTAATCACCTCATCTAAAGTGAGCCTCCAAGGTGATTCTGTGTTCATCACACCGTTTCCTCCTGGGTGATTCCCTTTTCCCATTAGGATGTTGGCTCTGCGTGAATAGGAACTTAAGGTTTACTGCTCACTTTCTAGCACTTAGCACATAATCTGATCCCCAAAGCGTATATTACATATTTGTTCAACAAATGAAGAGTCACATTCACAGATACGTTAACCATCTTTGTATTATTGTAATTTACCCATCCTGTGGTGTTGGCTGAAACCTGCCACAGACAAACTGCAGTGGTTTCTATTTGCTGATATTTTACTTAGAGTTTTTACAGCTGTCTTCGCAAGTGAAGATTGATCTACAGTTTTGTTTTGTTTTGTTTCTTTTGTACTAAATTCAGAGTGGTATCTGAAATATGTTAGCTTCACAGAAGAAATTAAGATTTCCCTTTTATCTTCATAAATCATGGGAAACAGAAGATAATACAGAAATTATCTGTTCAAGAAACTTTGGTAGAATTCAGCTGGAAAACCATTTGGGCCTGATGTAGTTGTTCTGTTTTGTTTTTTGAATCCAGGTCTTGTTGTAGAGTTCAAACCAGCCTTGAACTCACTATATAGCCTAGGTTGGTTTCTGTCATTCTGGTGTTGGGATTACAGACGTCCAGCGCTGATGGAGTTTTAGTGGCTAGTCCCTAGAGATTTTTGCTGTAGTTGTTGTTTACCTAAATTTTCTTGAGTGAGTTTTCATACTTTCTATTTCTCTGGACTGTCATCCATTTATTTAATTTTCAAGTTTGTGGATATTAGTTCTGTGTAATTCTTGTACAATGTGCAAACTTCTTTTTAAATCTGCAGTTATATGCCCTTTCTCAGCTATACTGTTTTTATTACTTCTCTTTTTTATTGATCTGATTTTCAAAAAGATTATCTACTTTGCTTTTTATTTTTAAAAGAAAGCAAATGTTGATTTTATTGAACTGTGCTCTTTTTGGAGGTCATTTGTATATATGCTTGTATCCTGATTTGTGATTTTTTTTGCGTAAAATTATTTTTTTCTTTGAGTTTATTGGTACATTTTAGATGTACATTATAATCTCATTCATTGAAAATTTATATTTGTACATAACATATCTTGATTCCTATCTTTTCCCATGCCCTTGCCCTCCTTTAAACCCCTATGATTTTTTTTTTTTTTTTAAGACAGACTCTTACATTGCAGTTCAGACTGGTCTTGAACTTAACTGTGTAGGCAAGGCTGGCCTCAAACTTCCAAAAATTTTCCTGCTCAGCCTCCAAAATGCTGGGATTCCAAGCATGCATCATCACACTCAGCTTTTTCTAGATTTTCGAGTTAAATGTTCAGTGTATTATTTTTAATTTGTTTCCTAATTAAAATATTTTGAGTAATGATATATAAATTATAAAAGTGGCAGCTTGGAAAGATAATTTGAATGTATATTTTTATACATTCAATATTTTTCTTAATTAATTTTATTACTTTGTATGTTTACCCATAATAATTTTTTAAGTTACCTGATTTCTAACAAATATATCATAGATTTCAATGTGCATTTGTTTCTTTTATAAAACCATTGGACTAATTGTTTTGAACTTAGAGTATTACAGGAAAAATTAGGCCTAGAGGTCAAAGAAAACAATGTTGAGCATATTATTTGAAAACAGGACCAATGTTTTCTTTTCAGATGTGTTTGTTCTATTTCCCAGTTTTTTGTACAGCTTGTGGTTTAACACATACAAGCCAAAAACATTTAAACATTTGTACGATAATACTCTACTTTGGGGAGTAGAGACTTAGCACAATTTAGTTTCATAAAGAGATTGCATCTATCACAAATTAAAGCAAGGTGGCTGTATAGTCATATCCATGCATTGTAACATAATGAGCATGCTCCACATAAGAAAGCTGTCCGTAACTCATCTGGAAGGTATTGCAAGGATTAAAAATAGAGTCAATGTTCAGAAATTCCATCCTAGGAGTTTCCTGCTTTTGCCTGCATCTCAACTGTCAGGCTAGAGCCTGGCTCTTCCCCTCCGTGCTGTGCAAAGGCAGAGAAAGCGTTTTGCACCACACATGTCCAGGCTGCCAGACTGTGTGGGCACTGGCCTCTGCCTTCCTGTTCTCTCTGAGTGGAAATGCAAAGGAGAGGGACTGTGTAAAGACCCAGAAGCCAGAAAGACAAATGCATAGGACTTGGACACCGTTCATAGTTCCTTTTTCAGGGAAAGCTGGCTTCTTAGAGTCCATTGGTGTGGGTTCCTGGCTTCGTCACATGGAGAAGCACCTTGGGGAAACTCACCTTTTTTGATTTCTAGTGGTGGGAGGGATCTGTCATGGGTGTCTCTTGCCTGCTTTCTGCTACTTTAGATACTTTATTTCCTTACACATGTCTTAAAATTGGTAAATAGGCAGATGAAAACAACATTGAGATTTCATCTC
>PVIR01037344.1:0-15184 GCA_004026965.1 Petromus typicus | reverse complement strand
TTTTTTGGAGTTCTTTGTATAATAACTTCTGTCAGAAAAATAGTTGGTAAAGCTTTTCTCCTGTTCTGTAGGCTCTCTCTTCACTGTTTGATTTCATATAGTTTTTTAAAGTTATATATTGTTTCATTTATTGTCCTTTTGTATTACTTCTCATGTTATAGGCATTGGAGTTCAATAGGGTAAGTCATCACCTATGTCTATGGCTTTAAGTGTTTCTCCCATTTTCTTCTAGTATTTTCAAAAGTTTAGCCCTCTAGAGGAAGCTAGTGCATGTGAGGAGGTGGATAAAATGTGACAAGATACATTATATGCCTGCATGAAAATACCACTTTGAAACTCCATATTTTATAAAGTTGATGTGGATTAGTAAAAATATATTTTCAAAATTAGAGAGAAGAAACTGCTGAAAGTTTTGGGTCAGCTGATAAGATGTTTAATGGGTTAATCATGACTTAATCATGGCAGTAACATAATAATGTCTGTGAAATTTTTAAAAGTCATCTGATAGGATGGGAGCATATCTCAGTTATAAGACATCTGTGCAGTGTGCATGAAGTCATGGCTTTTCATTCCCAGTGATACAAATAAGTAAAAGTGTCCACCCAATACACAGAAAACAGATTTCATTTAATTTTCTGAAATATTTTTCACAAGCCTCCTATACAGTATGGGAAGAGAAATTACATGGAAGTAGGATAACACAATCTTTAAGGTTCTCTCTTGCATTTAACTGATTTGAAACAAGTCATAATCCACACAGGTTGTTTCAGATAAGGAGAGAGCCTTCTCTGCAGGCCTTAGGCTTTCGGTTCTCTAATACTTTCCTCCAAAAGTTTTAGTTCCAAATGTAAAAACTAACCAATTAACATAAAGATCAGTGAGGACACCAAAAATAGTCTGTGCACAGATTTTAGTAGTTTTATTTTATAATTTATCTCTTCCAATTACAAGAGAAAGAGTGTGGGTTTTTTTTGTTTTGTTTTGTTTTGTTTTTGTTTTTGTTTTTTTGTGTTTTTTTTTTTTTGAGACAGGGTCTCACTTTATAGTTCAGGCTGACCCTGAGCTCAGCCTCAAACTCACATCACAGCAATCATCCTGCCTCTGCCTCCTGAGTGCTGGGATTACAGACGTGAGCCACCACGCCCGGCATTGTGGTATGTGGTACCGATTGCTGCTGGTTATGTCTCCACACACAGTATTGTATGTGGTTGCTGGGCAATCAAACCCGGGCCCTTATGCTTGCAAGACAGGCGCCGGAACCACTGAGCTAACTCCCTGGCCCGAATGTATTCCATTTTGATTTCCTCTGATACTTACATTGAGGGAAAAACTTCAACCATTCCAATGTCATATTTGCTTACTCTCAGCCTAAGTCCTCATAGTGTAGATTGTTCCAAGAAACAGAGAGATTTTTCTCACATGTAATTCACAAGGAACTATAATGAGGCCTTCAGATGAGTAATGAATTTCCTAGACTCAAATCTTTATTGTAACCATACTGTATATCAAAATCTGCTTCTTAAGGGTCTCAGAAATCTATGTTGGAGACAGATCTCATGGAATCCAGTGCTGAATGTAATGATACAGGTGTGTTCCAAATTAAACTCTGTTTTGACTCATTTCTCAGTAAAATTTCTCATTTAAAAAGGTCTTCCAAAACAATAAAATGTGCTTTTAATGATAAGTATATAATTTCCACAAAGAAAAGACCAAAAAATTTTTATGCAGGGATAATTATATGTAGGTATTCAAGAAAACATAAAGCATTCTTATACATTAAACAAAGTACAGCTAGTATTTTTGAAATATAGAATTATTAGAGGGATGAAAGAAGGGGTTGTGAACAAAGGAAAGTTAAGACAACTTACAAAGATCTGAAATACCAACCAAAGCAGGTCTGAATTTATTCTTTAAATAATGAAGGTATTATATAGCCTATAAAGAGAACCAAAATTTTAAGTTATGAAAGTTGCAGTGTGGAGCAATTACTGTTTTCTGAGGTGTGGTATGAAACATGATGAATGTCTGAATTTTAAAAATTATTATAATACAGGACACATGAACATCAATTCCCCTTAAAATACTCCTCCTTTCTTTGGACACCTATTCCATCATTCAAACTGGTGACTGTTGGATTATTAGAGTGAGAACCCTGATGGCACAACTCTTTTTTAAAAAGCTGTCTAGGGCTGGGGATTTAGCTCAGTGGTTCTGGCACCTGTCTTGCAAGTGCAAGGACCCAGGTTCAATCCTTGGTTAATCACATACAATACTGGGTGTGGAGACTCACACCCAGTAGCAACCAGTACCACATACCACAGTGCCGGGCGTGGTGGCTCACACCTGTAATCCCAGCACTGGGGAGGCAGAGGCAGGAGGATTGCTGTGATGTGAATTTGAGGCTGAGTTCAGGGCCAGCCTGAACTACAAAGGGAGACCCTGTCTCAAAAAAAAAATTGTCTAGGAAACATAAAACACAAATGTTTACTATCTATGCCAGTTATCTCAAGTCCTCCAGAAAATGGAGAAACATTCATTCAAGGAAACTCAGTAAATCTTGTTAAGAATAGCAAGCCCATTCCTTAAGCTCCTACCACTAAGTCCATTCTCCCTTCCAGCGCTGTATTATGGAAGCTTTTTCCAGATTCTCTTCTCATAGATGGCATAGGAAGACAGAAACTCTCCTTTCACAAAGTTTCCAACCCAGAGCTGTGGTTCCAGGTATCATCAAATCTTTTATTTTGCAAATTATTGTTTATTCTGGGATCCAAAGGGAAGACTGAGCCCCCCCTACCCCACACCAATTTATAGAGCAGAAGTTCACCAGAAAGAGCAGGCTCAGAATACTAAAATATTGTCCTTAATCTACCCTCCAGCTTGTTTCTGGAGTACAAAAGTATGCAGGGAGGTCAAGCTAAAATGACCTGAGACTCTCCATCACCCAGTGCCCACTAATAGGTGAATGATATCATTCTAAGAGAAGCAGGCTGCTGACTCTATCCT
The DNA here is from genome assembly GCA_004026965.1 of Petromus typicus. NCBI lineage: Eukaryota > Metazoa > Chordata > Mammalia > Rodentia > Petromuridae > Petromus > Petromus typicus. The sequence goes on along the minus strand of PVIR01037344.1, from coordinate 12,181 downwards.
TGCTCTTGGCTCCTCTGCACTGACATGGTTTCCTCCAGAGATAAAGATGAAATTTCCTGGAGGTTCTGTCTTTAGTTAGAATGTAACTTGGAGAGTTCCAAGTCTAAAGGTTTTACTAAAAGCAATGTATGTGAGTCTGGGATTTAGCTCAATGGTTCCACTGCCTGCCTCTCAAGTGCAAGGTACTGAGTTCAATCCCAGTCCCATAAAGCAAAACAGAACAGAATAAAACAATAAAACAGGTAGGTGAGATAAAAGATTAAAAATAACAAAGAAAATGGATCAGGGACATCAAATGCTGCACATTACAAAGGAAAAATATTCCATAGACTTAGTCAATCCAAGAAATTAAAGATCCATCAAATAATATCAAGAATGCCAATTTTACAGGTGTGGGCTATCAGTGATAAGATTATTATTACTATTGCAATACCAGTGATCAAACTCATAACCTCAAAAAAAAATCACAGCTGAAATCTGAATGGCTGCTGGAGTATCTAAACATGTGTGGCTCTCAGGAGTTACAGTAGAAAGTGCTATTATTCTAAGAAACTGTGTGAAATCATACTTACAAAGCAGGTGGTGGCACTACTGAGTTAAATCCCCAACCCTCTAGAATACACATCTTTCAAATAGAAATGATAAAAAATATACAATGAAAAACAAAACTATGTCCCATATAAAACAGACAATAAAACCTGTATACATAAGAACCTATTTATGACTGTTTTGCTTTTACTGACTAATGCATTCTTTCACCTTCACTCAGTTTTCTCATAACAGTGATTCTTGGTAGAAAAATCCAAATTTATTTTTACTGTTATATTATTTTCACTAATTTTTGTTACTTAATATTCAAATACATTTAGGCTTTTCAACTTGAGTTTTACATGAGGTATGCCCTTCTCTATTATATAATAGCATTCTTCAAATACTTTGATAATTGTGATCAGTATTCTTGGTTTATTTAGTTAGTTCATTTCTTTTTAACCTGACCTAAGAATACTGAAAAATCATTACAACTGGTAAAGATAAAAGAAAATTTTTACAGTGTTTCATGTGTACTTAGAAGTCAACGAATTAGAATTTTAACATAGTTTAATTTATATAAAATCAAGGTTACAACTTGAATAACAAATTTAAATTATATTTTGAGAGACCAGGGTACTTTATTTCTTTTATGCGTGTGTAAGGAAATGTTTCATAAAAGATTTAGCTTATGTTTGGTAAAAAAATGATACATGGTAAGCTCCTCAAGTGATTATCACAAAGATGGAGATTTGCTTTTCATGAATATAATATTTAAACTAAAATATTGATATGGAACTAACATTTTTGGTCTTTATCTTTCTTAATGCTGTCTTCATATCTTTATTCCTTAATGTGTAAATGACTGGATTTAAAAGAGGAGTAAAAATTGTATAAAAAACAGAAAGTATCTTATCAATGGAGACACCACTGAATGGCCATATATAGATAAAGATGCATGGTCCAAAAAAGCACACGACTACTGTAATGTGAGCTGAAAGAGTAGACAAAGCTTTGGAAGATCCCCTGGAGGAGTAATGCTGGACAGTAATCATGATGACGCTATAGGAAATAAACAAAAGGAAGAAACAGAACAAAGAAAGTACTCCACTATTTGCAATGACTAACAACTGTAAGACATAAGTGTCTCTGCAGGCAAGTTTGATCACCCGGGGCAGATCACAAAAGAAACTGTCCACAACATTGGGACCACAGAAGGGCAAAGTCGTGGTGAAAACCATTTGACTTGTACTGTGCACCAAACCAATAGTCCAGGAAAGAAGTGCAAGTCCAATGCAAACACGATTGCTCATAATGGTTTTATAATGCAGGGGTTTGCATATGGCAATGTATCTATCAATCGCCATAACCACAAGCAACATCATCTCACTTCCACCTAAAAGATGAAGGAAAAACATCTGAGCCACGCAGCCTTCATAGGAGATGGTCTTATGGTTTCTGATTAAGTCACAGATCATCTTAGGAGTAGCAAAAGAGGCCAGAGACATATCGATGAAGGAGAGATTAGCCAGGAAGAAGTACATAGGAGAGTGTAATTGATGGTCCAATTTAACTACAAAGATAATGATCAGGTTACCTAATACAATGGATATGTAGATTATGGAAAAAAAGAAAAAAAAGAAAATCTGCAGCTCATGAGACTCTGTGAGTCCCAACAAAATAAACTCAGACACCATGGAGTTATTTCGTTTTTCCATTTGTTTTCTGTGCACAGATATTATCTAAAACAAAATCAAAGTAAGATTAAATTCTGTGAGACAAATTTGAGAGGTGAAATACATACTCATTTAACTGTCCTTAAAATCCACTGAAATATTAGAAAATAATAAAAATTATTAAACAATAATGAATCTAAAAGCTGTGAAAATAGATACAATTTATCTGCAAATACTGTGGAGAATATTTATCATAGTCAAGGTGCTTAACTGATTAAACAAAGGTCATTGATATGTAACTAATATGTACAATAATTTGGAGAAATGTGAATAGCTCAGTGAGAGGGTTTGGAATTCCTTCCCACCTTTTTTGTACTGAGAAATAGATTTTTAGTGATTCCCTATTAAGAAAAAAAGACAGAGAACTGTTTCATCCAAAAATCTATATCTACACTGCATAATCAGAAGCATGGACATCAGTGAGAAGCCAAGGGCTCTTCCTATTGAGAAACACCAGGAAAACTAGGTGATGTATGAAATGCTGATAATCTAGGAGTCAGTTCTGTAGTTTCTGTTGAAAGCAACAAAAGCAGAAACGATAAAAACACCCATCATTAAGACAAAAGAATCCGCATCTGCTTATGCTGAGAGGTCTTCTAATCTTTTTTTTTTCCCCCATGGGAGAAAATCCTGTGTATTTGATTCTTTTCAAGAGTCCAGACTTCACTTTTGATTGATGGATTTAGTAGACTGGAGGATAAAGCTCTCAGCGAAAGAATGATGGATATTTGCTGTTGGTTTCCCACTGATTTGTTTTACTTATTCCTTTCTCTAAAAAGCAGCTGGATGTTTAAAGTTTTCAAATCATCTGTTTCGTCATAAACACAGAGCTCTACAGATCACTGCGGGATCTCGAGGGAATATCTCTTCATTTCCTATCCTGCTGTACTTCCATGTAGAATGATGCCCATTTAAACAAGAACAACGGTAGACAGAATTTTTGTAACAAGATACTAAGGAAGATATGCTAAACACCTAAAATGCACAGTAATACTTTTATTTTTAAAAAGAGCTAAAAATAAACAAAAATGTAATAAAGAGCTTATCTGGTTGAACTTATAATGCATTGAAATATGCACAAAGTAAATTTAAAGTATTTTTAAATTTAGAAAAATGTAAGAGTAATGTGATAGACTTACATACAATATTACATACAGAATTAATAGCTAATTGTACTTATCATTGTGTTGCACAGTATTTAAGTAAATACTTAAAAATCCCATTACAGTATATTTTACTCATTATTTTATTATTTCATGTGGTCTATAAAAATTAATATATGGTATCCTATTATCCCAAAATAAATAAGTTTCTGACTAATTGTACTATAAAATAGTGCATTTTATACATACGTCCCTATTTATATGTGCAGAATATTTTAATGTGTATATTATTTGATATAGTAATTTTCAACCAGTTAGATTATGCTAAAATTCCCAATAAGAGGTAGTAGTCTGAGGCAACCACTTTGGAAATCAGTGTGGAGATTTCTCAAAAATTAGGATTATAGGCTCCAGTTGAGACTGCTGCTTCCTTGATGTATGTTTCCGAAACAACCAAAAGAATCATAACACAGAGACATATGCACACTCATGTTTATAACAGCAGTTTGTAATAATGAAATCTTGGAAATAGTCCAAAAGCCAAGCAATTGGTGACTGGACAAAGATGTGGGGTTTTAATACAATGGAGCACGACTCATCTGCAAAGAATGATACACTTTAAGCGTTCATAACTAAGTGGATGCTACTTGAGGATGAAATGAAAAGGACACATCTGTGTAAATACCAAATAGTTTCTATAGTGTGAGAAACTGAAAGTGTAAGTGAGGAGCAAAATGTATATAAGTGAAATAGGAAGAAAATTTTCAAAGGGGAAAATTAATAGGAGAGCAGGACAAAGGAAAGAATGGAAAGAAAAATTGAAAGTAAGCAGAAAAAAAAACCCAACCCAGAAACAAAGCTTATGTTCACTGGGGGGAAGAATATGAAGGGAGGGGAGCAGGAATGGGGAAAAATAAGAATCTAGGTATTTCATGTACAGCTACAATTTCTGAATGATGAATGTGGTAATAAGTTCCACATAAAATATGTAAAAAAAAAACTCAATGAAAATTAAAAAATAAAATTAAAGTAGAATTTTTTAAAGATTGAATAAATTTACATTGCAACTTCATAAATCTTGACTTTTTTAGTCCTTTTCTAAATCACTGTGTTTTATTATAGAAGAGAAAAATGGCTTAATTGTGAATAATCTCAATATGCCAATTATTTTTAACTCTTCTGTATATTAAACATTTTCTTAGAAATTCTAGTTTTATTCTTAATTAACATATTCTAAGATAAATATTAAAAAGGCTGAGATACTCCAAAGTTATCTTGAACAAAGTTGGAAAATTTAAACTATCATATATTAAGACCTGATATTAAACTGCATAGTAACATAGTTTGGTATTGGCTGAAGGATATTAAAATAAAACAAAGCTGATAATATAAGTAAATCTCCCATTAATGATAGCAGTTATATTAATAGCTCTCTAAGAGCTAAGAAATTACATCATAGCATGAAACTTGGCTAAACCACTTTGTTTAGAAAGTAAACTTTTTTTTAAAGATATTTAGATATTAGAATTGCATATCAATAAACTCTTGGAGTTAAGTTTATCATATTCTTCTTACCAGCTAATTTCAAAATTCACATTGGCTTCTCAAATTTGATCTTTTTATTTGATCTCTGCTTCTCCAAGTTTGTTCAGAAATTTGCCTGTCTCCTGCATCCTTCATCCTGAATGATGAGAAAAGAAAAATCATTGCTAAATGTTTACTCATACCTTTGCTCAGTAAATTTTGCCCTTTGGAAGTGTGAATATACCAGGCAGCACAGTGTTTGCCTTCAAACACTGCTTTCTCCCCAGCACTGTAGAGTTAAAATATTTCAAACAATGTGGATGAAGGCAGAAAGAATGAATAGCAAAATAAACAGATATTATTTCCAAACCTAGATAAATGTATATAACATATATATAAATATATAATAAATGTACATACATACATGCATAAATGTGTGTGTGTATATATATATAGATATAGATATAGATATAGATATATAGATATAGATATATTTACAACAAAAACAGGGATTGGTTTGGATCAGTACAGAAAATATTCAGTAAACTGTGACAATAAATAACTGTTAAGGAGAAAGATCCGAACCTAACTTCAATCTTATGTAAAAATAAGGTTCATATAAATAAAAGATCTATATCTGTACAAATAAAACACTGATATTAGTAAAAATGATATTAGTAAAAATTTAGGTTAAATTTATTCTTAATATATTGGAAGTGATTAGAACATTTTAAATATAAAACTATATTTCGCGAAGATAAATATTCACATATTTGACTATGAAGATGAAAAATGAAGTATATGTAACAAAAGAAGTGAAGATATATTTACACACATGAAAAAAGCTGTTATTTTTAAAAATAACATTAAACATTTAGTGACAAGTTTTCAAAGAAAAAAAGATTAAAATATGAATAATTTATATAGATTTTTCAGGTCACAGAGACATAAATACAAATAATTTCAAATAGAAAAATGTTCAAACATATTTTAAAATACAAGTAAAAATAATATTAAATATAATTTTATCTTTTAGCTAAGAAGCATAAACTTATTTTTAGTCATAAAATAAAATAGAATATAACAATTATTATATAGTACTTTTTGAATACATGTACCATATTTTGGAAGAGAAATTTGGCAATATACTTTAGATTTCAGTGTGTAAGATAGTTGAGTAGCGAATACCCACTTCTAGAATTCACAGTTTAAAATTTCAAATAAAAGTGATCAGTAGTTGTCATTTTAATACTGTTATGGATAATCAAATATTATAGAGTAACCCTAGAAATTAATCAATAATGTATAGATTAAAAATAGAAAACGTTAATATAAAAATGTGTATATATTATTAAATATTATAGAAATACATATATACATATAAATTTTTGACGGTTCTTAATGAATTCCAAATTCACTAAACTCAACAGTATTTAATCTGATATATTGGCTTCGGGATTTAACAGACATTCTAATTCTTATATGCTGAACAATAAAAATTAGTTCTTTTTATTTAAACTTTATAAAGTTAGCATTGACTTTGTACCCCATAAATATGTACAATAATGTGTAAATTAAAAATAAAAGTCTACCAAACGTAAAAGATTAAATTACATTTTAGCTTTAGAAAAATGGCTCCCCAAAACAAGTAGTATTTAGCTATTAAAGATGTCAAATCAGAAAAATTATGTTTTGTAAATATACGTACATATTTGCAATATATATTTCTATTTTATAAAATATATATATTGTGAAGGAGTTTTAAAACTTTTACAAATAGCATGAAAGTTTTTGATGATGAGTACTTATACCAGCTTATCATCATCCTAAAATATTTACAACTGAAGCAACTTTGAAACTCAGGTTGATCAATATCTATTACATTAGCCTGGAGTAGTAATATACTTTCAATATATATATCATACATCACCTTGATCAAAGAAACTTCACCTAAAGGCAAAGACTTGTCTTCTACTGTCTTTCCCCACCATTCCTTTCAATATATACTCTGAAAATTAGGAAAATTTATGAAAAAAGAGAAAGAAATTTGATACTAAAATGTACTTTATAAAGCTAGAGTAACTGACATGATGTAAAATACATCATTAAAATATATGAATGATTAACAGAAGAAATAGACTTTAGGACAGTCATATATTAAAAATTTGCTGTTTAGGATAAAGGTGATTATAAAATCATTATGAAATTATTTGGACATAACACTGATTATCAGAGACAAAAAATAAAACATTTTAAATGGTTAATAAACAGTAAAATATCCAAGTAAGTATGTAAGTAAATATGTGTAGTTTGTTGTATTTTATATTAGTGAGAATTTAAAAGATGATAATAAAGGCAGAAATCACAGAGATAAAAATTAATAGATTTTATTCAATAAAAAGAGCAATTTCTCTTATAATTTAAAAATATAAAAGTTGTACTGGGCAAAATAGCCATATGTCTGTCTGTCTGTCTGTCTGTATGTATGTATCTGTCTATCTATCTATCCAGATTATAAAATTCTAATAAATCAATAAGGAATTTTCCAAGAGCTAAATATAAAAGCTGAGGTAAAATAGAAAATGTTGAAGAAAGTACACAAATGATGTTTGAACAAGTGAAAAAGCCGTTTAGTTTCAGTAGAAAAATAGCTGGAGCTTATGCTTTCATAGTGTTCTGATAATTTACTCGGGATCAGAGAGTGACACATTCTATTACACTTTTCTATACCTGTGGGTATCTGACAAGTATTCTATATGAAGAGTATTTAACTTTCAAAGTAAGAGTATTTAACTTTCAAAGTAAGAGCATTTAACTTTTGAAATTAGAAAAAGAATAATTGATATAATAAAACATAAGCAGAAAGCTCTTCAACCTTTTCCTTTATACCTCTTGCTTGCTTTTGCAGTTGTGAGAAGTCATCAATACCCTTTCAGGATATTTTTCGTTTGCTTCCACTTTCATCAGTCTTCTTTATTATATTCCAAACACAATAAGGAGAAATTCCTTTCATTTAGGGCAGCATGAGAAAATGTATCAATTAAAATCCCTGGAAAATATTGCATCATGTAAGTGAATTCCCTCAGCAATTAAAAGACCATGGCAGTTAGCAGGTTAAAATCTTTTCAGTATCTCATTAGTGTGTAGATTTTATCAGAAAGAAGAGATAAAAATAAGATATTAATATCTAAACAGTATTCATATGTTTTTATGCATAGATATGGATATGAAATCTGAATATTAAAAAGTAGATACTGAATTTTCAAATTTCTAAAATAAAATAATTTAATAACACAATAGAGAGATAATCATTACATAAACTTTATTGTCAAAAATTTCTTAGAAAAATTTGGTAGCCACAAACATCTCTTTCTTTATCCATATCACTTTAACAAAGCACAAGAATACAATTTAATTGGAACTAAGGAAATAACTATTTCCTAAGAGTCATATCCTTCTGATTCATAAGTATTTCTGTCATTTTCCTCTTTAATTAGTTCCTATTGGATTTGAGAACTGTCAGTGCTGTGTTGTGCCAGAACAGTTTGTGATTAAAATGAGAGAAACTTGCTATTCTTAGTTGTTTTCTCTTTCCCAAGGCAAACAATAACAAATTCTTTCATTTCATGGCTCTATTTTATTCCTACAGTGATTGAATATTAAATAATGTGTCTTCATCTGGCAGTATGTTTGGTTATATATCTTTCTCTCCTTACGCCAAGAAAATTCTTAATTAAAATTTAGTTTTACTAAATATTAATAAGATATAAAATGATCTTTTATAAATAACATAAATGACAAATATTACTTTGCAGCAAGCCACTATTCAAAAAAAGGAAAATATTTTTTATTTTTATTTAATTTTTCCTTTTAAAAATAAAATACTGAAAATTTAATAATTCTACTGTGTGGGAGACCACTCCATTGATCATGCCTAAAGCAGTGCAGGCTGTAAATAGTCAACCTCCCAGTTAGCTTATTTTTAAGAAGTGAGTCTGACAAAAGCATATAACAAAGCAAACAATCGAGGTTAAAATGACTGTCACCCAAATTCCATCCACAGCCTAATACAAAGATGCTTCTTCTCTTCCCTTACATGCCCTGCTATTGTCAGCCACATGCCCTCTGCACACACTCATAAACCCTTTACCCTAATTTAACTAATAATACTAGCAGCTTTGGGTTGTTAGGGTCTTTGCTGCTTGCTCAGCACTGGTCATCCTGGCTCCTCCTTTCCCTTTTTATCCCTTCTCTATGTCTTTTTTCTTGCCATGTGTCATAGCACTGAGCAGGACATCAGATTTACTGTAGTGTTCTGCAAGAACTGACACACATCATAGGACTTGAATGCCAGTTAGGGGACTTGTGGATGACTATTTCCAAGATTTAACCATTACAAATTATCCTACTAAAAATATGGGTTTGCACATATTGCTGTGTTATGATGCTCTTAAATCTTTCATGAACATATGCATCAGAGAAGTAGCTGGGTCAAATAAGACCTGTCATCCTAGTTTTTTGAAGAATTTCCACACTGATTTCCCTAGTGGATGCACCAGTCTACATTCCCACCAACAGAAGTGAAGGATTCCTTTTTCCCCATAGCATTTGCTGCTAGTTAATTTTGTGACAGGAGCTATTCTTTGTGGAGTAAAAAGGAATCTGAGTTGTTTTCATATGCCTCTCTTGAATGATTAGTGATGTTGAAAATTTTGAATTTTTTGTTCTTTTTTTGCTTCAGCTTCTTCATTTGAGAAATTTCCTTGGCCTTTCACTATTGCACCAAACAGGAAATTGGAACTTACTGCAGAGGTCTGTGATAATATGAGTATCATTATTATTATGAGGTATCACTACAAAAGTAATTTGGAAAAAGAAATCTTCCAACTGATAGTTCAGAATGGGAGTTAAAATAAAGAACTAGTTAGCTTTCTCCTGTAAGGCACACATCAACTGAGGAATGAAATAAAAGCTCACTTCAAACAGAAATTAGACTAGAGTAAGATGCTCTCAATACCTGAAAAGTTTACTTTCTATATCTAACATCAACCAAGACTCCTGTATGTTCTGGTTGAGGACCATGTAGACCATCTTGGGAATATCATCACTGTCCAGGTGTTCTTCTCTGGCCACCATGGTGGCAGATGACCTCATCTCTCTCTGAGAATGAGAACAGTACCTCCTCCGGTCACAAGAGTCTATTCAATATTCTTCTAAGCAAGGACTTGTGGCTTTTTGTCCAGTATCATGGTTGCTTGCACTTGAAGCATTCTTGTTTAATCTCATTACTCTTTAGAATACCTTGATTTCCTCTATCACTGTGGGCTTTACCATGAACCTTGTTCATTATGGTGAGGGTGACTCTAGCCTGTCTTTTTTTTCCCTCACATGTTTTGTCTTTTATTTTATCACAATAATTATTGGTCTGTACAGACCAGTTGACTTACTCTATCTTAAGAACACTGTTGGAGTTTGTGGAACAGTCTTATATCTTGAGCTTACTGATTAATAAAATATAGTCCTAGGATAATCTGACCTTCCCTAGACTCTGGGTCTAAATTAGTGTATTTATGGACTATACTTCCAAAAGTTTGAAAGTAGTTAAATTTTCATCAGTCCTTTGATGATAGTCCTGAAGTCATAGTGTAACACAGGCTTGGGCATGCATACTTGCTAAGATGCCCTAGAGGTACATTCTCCATTTGACTTCTCAACTCCTTTATTATAATCCCACTTATGACCCTTTTGGGATCCAAATAACACACTACATGGTTATCAGTGGACAAAGATATGAAGGCTTTATCTTTGGACTGCTTTATAGCTCTTAAAATACTTTTTCTTTCTTCTACTGTGCAGCATGAAACCAGGAAACACTGGACATATCACAATGTCAAATCAAAAGCTATCATTAGGGTGTGGAAACCATCAGCAAACTTTTCACACTCCTCTAAAATATCTACCCAGTTTCTCTTTGCATTGCTGAATATACATAGCTGCAAAAGGGACTTGCACCCAGATGGTACCATCTGAACCTGCTGTTTCTCAAAGGTAGAGTAGTGACAAGTTTGGATACTGAGTTCCTTGAATCTAAGACTTTAGGGGCAGACCTACACCTGCTGTGTGAGGTGAGGTCTGGAGCACTGAATGAGCACATTAGTAAGGAGGAAGCTTGTTTTGGGGAGAAGTTGACAAAAGTGAGACCTTAGTAGCATCAGCTCTTGAAAGAGGGTTAATTCTAGAGAAAAGTTTAATGTTTTTTTGTTTGTTTGTTTTTTTTTTTGAGACAGGGACTTGATTTGTAGTTCAGGATGGCCCTGAGCTTAGCCTTGAACTCACAGCAATTTTCCTGCCTCTGCCTCCCAAATGTTGAGATGACAGGTATGAGCCACCTTGCCCAGCTCAGTGGTATGTGGTACTGATTGCTGGTGGCATGAGTCACCACAGCCGGTATTGTTGTATGTGGTTACCTGGGTTACCCATGCCCTTGCAAGACAGGTACAGGAAAGACTGAGTTAAATCCCTGTCCCCTCCCCCCCAAAATTAATTTTTGTACAAAGCTTGAAAGTAAGGCACCTCTGGCTCTTTTACCTGTGTGGTTTTTTTAAATAGTAGAGATCTAATTAAAATATAGTGTTATATTTTAGGGAGCCAAAGAGTAGGCATGGTCTTTTTCCTAAGGGAATATACAGTACATTTCTTATTACACAAGAATTTAAGCTGACTTTTCTGGAGGGTCTTGAGATTAAAGAGTTACCAAGGAGCGAGGAGACAATCGAGCAGGGAGTCAGATGGAACAGATGAAAAATTTCTTATAAGAAACCCTGCTAAAAGGAAGGGTAAACATTAGGATGTGAGATTCTTGCAGATCTTTCCCTGGAACAAACTCTGACCTATTAGAGAATCTCTTGGTTGCTGAGCTGTTCAGGAAAGGCCCTGACAAGACTGAACTCTTCAGATTTAGGGCACAGAAATCTTATGGTACCTTTCCCTCAGTCAATTCACACATTGGAACTATACTGGGCCTCTTGTAAGCTCATCTACAATCAATTCAGCTTCTATCAAAGTGTCCTCTGATAAAGTGGGGGTCAGATATCTCTAGCCTTGCCTGGCCACGAGTGTCACTTCCTTTTGGACCTTTAGATTTCCACCCTTTTCTGTTACCTATCTTTTGGAGGGATGCTGGAACTGGGATAAAACCATGTAACATTACAGGATGAATTTCCAAGAAGGGATGGTAAGCACTTTCCCCATAAATGACTAGGGGAAAAAACCTGACAATTTTCTTCCTAT
>PVIR01037342.1:0-15195 GCA_004026965.1 Petromus typicus | reverse complement strand
TATGAAATATCAAGTGGAAATCTCAGAAAATACTAGAGACCTTCTTACCCTTGTCAAGATACAAATCAGAAACAATAATGTGTTCTGGGAAGAAATACCAGATATTTTCATATCATTATTGAATCATCCTTCATAGTTCTTTGAAAAACAAAGAGAGAAAGGAACAATGAAAATTGACAGCTATAAATTTAAACAATTTCAGCTACCATGTTGAATTTTTATTTGAACAGATCATTAAAGCTTCTAAAATTTCCTATGTGGTAACTGTTATGGCCAATGTTTTCTGTTGGTTTGTCAATAAGGGAATTCAGATCACTTTTCAGTACATGAAATGATAACATCTCTCATCTCTGTCCTGAACTGGGTATATGCCATGTTTTCCCTCTCTGTTATAATATAGTTTACAGGATGTCAATAGACGTTTCTTGATCTCCATCCTTATTCACTATCTTGGCGACAGTGCACTAAAAATCCCGATGAAAGGAGGGAAAAGTGGTCTAGCTGTCCCCGGAACACATACATGCTAGAAAGTAGGAAAGTAGCTCATGAAGATTCAAGGATGTGCTTCATGAATAAACTTTTAAGGTCCAATATCTGGATGCTGAGATAGACTCTTGGAGGTAAAAGACTGCTTATACTTTGCCACTTCTTTTCCACTAAAAAATGTGAATTTTAATTGTTTTTAGATTTTAGAGATAGTCTACTTCTCTCTCCATACTGTATTCATACATATATTATGTACATGAAACTATTTGTGTATAAAATATATACACTTTGTAAATACATATGCATTATACAAATTAAGAGGTATGGAGTTACATATTTCTGTAGCTATGTCTTTAAAATTGATGCCCCCGTGGTCAATGGCTAGTGATGCAGTTTGGTCACTGACAAGATCTGAAAGAGTTATAGGTTGTCTCATGCTTTCTGCAGGCACTTGAGTGCTACTGATCTTCTTAGAGACCGAGAATCCAACCAGGAGGCACAAGAAAGGCAGCATGGCTGGAGTAGCCCATGAAAAGCAGTGGTTTAAGATTCTGGGTTTGGCAGACACTTAGGCAGTCATCGTTTGGATGGAAACTGTGCATTCAGGGTGGGCTGTAAGATCAAGAAGCCTCGAGAAAATTCCACGAGTGGGACTCACAGGTGGCCTGCAGTGTCTCTCTCCAACATGTTTCGTAGGGTGACATTGGAGATCTGTGGTAAACATGCATGGAAGAAGTAAGGGCTCCAGGAATTATTATTTATTTATTTATTTATTTTTTGGAGACAGGATTTCACTTTGTGGTTCAGGCTGACCCTGAGCTCAGCCTCAAACTCATCACAGCAATCCTCCTGTCTCTGCCTCCTGAGTGCTGGGATTACAGGCGTGAGCCACCACACCTGGCACTGTGGGAGGTGGTACTGATTGCTGCTGGCTGTGAGTCTCCATGTGAGTATGATATGTGGTTACCAGGGATCAAAACCAGGCCCTTGCACTTGCAAGACAGGCGCCGGAACCACTGAGCTAAATCCCCAGTCCAGGGATCCAGGAATTAGAGTGAGTTAATTCTCCATGTGCAAAATGTAGGCTACTTGGATATGGAATCTGATTAATATACATTTCCCTTCACAGATAGAAAATCATTACATCCGTTTTATGTGGATTTTCTAGCCAATTCTGAGGAATTGAGCTACTAATTATACTTTGGGACCATAATCTTCACTTGATTTCTTTTTTTTCTTTTTTTTTCACTTGATTTCTTACCTACCACTCCCTTCATCTCTCCTTCTTCATTCTTGTTTTTGGGAGTCATACTCATTAATAAAGAAAAAAAGAAATAAACCTTCTGTCTTAGGCTCTGCTTTAAGGAATTCATGGTCAAAAAATAGATTGCAAAAGAAATTTCTTAGAAAAGAGAATATTGTGGATATTGGCAACATGAAAAAATAGTCTCACCTTTTTTAAGTGTATCCCAAAGATTAAAGAAGGAAAACTTTTTGTACAGATGAGACTGAGCATTTTGACGGTGTATCGTATCACCAAAGTTGTGGATAAGGGACCTCAAATTTGTATGTTGCAGGTGGGACCATTGACAAAGGCCCTAGAAGTTGGCCCATGCGAAGAAGGCCCCACGAGTTGGCTGTTGCTACAGTGAATGTGGTGGAGGCTGGGGAGCGCACGGATGAGTTATGGATTCTTAAGTCAGATTTAAGGGTGCTCTGAGTGTCTTCATTCTGGGTCCGTCATGGATTACTTCATGATCAAACTGAGTAGGAAGACCCCGCTGAGTAATGGAGTCAATGTGGTTCTGGGTGTGGACGAACCACCTGAAGATTGTTGTCCAAATGGCATAATAGGAGAACTGAGAGAGTGAGGTTATTCATGCTGATTTTCCTGGGCAAGCTGCTTTTCAGAGTTTCATCAAAGGAGCGTTGGCTGTTTTCTTCCTTCAGGAAGCTTCAGTCTAACTCTTTATCTTGAACATCGTCTGACTTCTAGTGCAGATCACCTCGCCTTCTGACACAGATCCTTCATCCTGTCAGGGCCGCCTCTCTAGCGCCCTCCACTGGCCTAGGCCTTTGCAGCACAAACTGTGAGTCTCCTGTATGGAGGTGAGGGGGACTTTACAGTCTTCCACATCTTAGTCTAGTGAGCACTGACCGATGCAAGGTCCTGGATGAAAGCTCAGCATCTTTCTGAGACGTATTCCTTTCATGGCAGACTAAGACAAGGAATTATGTCGTATTTGTAGGATCTAAACCAAAATCAGTAGAATGGAGAAGTAAATGCAACCACAGCTATTTGAGAAAAGGATTGAATATTTGCTGAAAAAAAATAATCCAATCTATTACAACTTCTATAAACTATGAACAGCTACCCCAGAGAGAGATAGGTCTTACTGATAGTGATTATGTCACTGTCTGTCAACACTGAGGCAGAAATTCTATGTCTAGGATTCTATCCTAAAAGTGTATGGCACACATAGGAAATTAGACATGCAAATTCTGTTGACAGATAATTTGTAAAGTAAATCAAGTTATATCAATCCAATAGGACCTATAAGCCTATTAAAAGTAATGAGGCAATACCATACACACACTTCTGGAAGTACTGCCAAGATATATTGTTGGTGTAAATTCAAGAGATGAAAAACTATGTAAGGTGTTGTAATTGTAGAAAAAGTATAAATATACCTGATTATATATATGTATGTATGTATACATATGTATATATATGGAGATGAATGCCTAGAGAATCAAAAGTATTACTACCTTTCTCTATATTTCATTTTTAATATTGAATTTATTACAACATATGATTTTATTTCTGAGGCAAAATAAATGGGAAATATGTAAGTTGCTAGGATAGAATTCTTTTAGTTTTACCCTGTTCTATGATTGTTAGTAGTCCAAGATTCCTGAGTGGCTGAGCCCTTATGTCTTTCTTTTTCCCCTATATGAAAGGTGCAGTTTTTAGAAAACTCCATTGCCTGTGTAAGCTAGCACATCAGGGAAACCTGCTTGTGCTCCAAAAGTTGATTCACACAACTATCCCTCCTGACCCTTGCAAAACTGCCTACTACCTAGTTGTCTCCTCTCTCAATCTCTCACAAGAGGAAATTTCACCTTGTGTGTCACATCTCCACACCCAGCTTTATTGCTTTTTAAAACACTTCACAATTAGGTTAGGGATTTCACTTCCAAAAGATTTTGGTCATTTAATTACTGGTGAATTTTAGGGATCTCATCTGGTTTCAAGTTTTTATCATCATCTGACTCCTTTCTGTGATTTCTCTTTTTCTTTGCTTACACTCCAAAGTGCTTCTTTTCTATTACCCACATTCCTGCAATGTATCTCTGGCTGCTGCCATTTAGAGGACCCAGCTCGGGCTCTCTCTGCCCACAGTTCTGTTCTGAGGTTAAAGGCCAGGAGATCGGGAGGTGGGTCCATAGTGATCCCATGTCTCCTCTCCTAGACTATCTTTTGGGTACTAGGAGCTCCAGAATTCTCTGTTTAAATGATTCCAATTCAGGCCGAGGGGCTGTGTCCTGGGACTGACTCTCTTTATACCAGGTGGAAATGTAAACTGTCTGAAAATTTCTAAAATCCAGCTGAGTCTTCCCAATGGCCATAAAGATATATTTATCGAGGCAAGATAAAGCAGATATAGTGGCTTATTAACTTGATTTACTTTTTTACTCTTTGGGCCCTATTTGTACTCTTCTCAGGTTCTGGAATCATTTGACAAGAATCTGTCAGAAGCCTGTGAAACTTCTTCCCAGTTGGGCAAAGTAGCTTCCCTCTGTGTGAGGGCTGACCCCTTGTTCCCTGGTGTTATATTGAAGAAAAGTGGTTCATTAATATTCTCGAAGAAAAGCCGTGAAAACCCATGATGGGGTGGAGAACCCAATGAGTAGTTGTTACATACTTAGTGAATACACTTTCCAAACTTTTCCCCTCCAGATATAGAGAGTTATACAGTTAAATAACATAGCTAAAGCTATGTAGAGCGCCCTCAGTTGAGAAGCAGATTTTATAGGGAAGAAGAGAAGTTTGAGATGAAAGGAAGAATAGTCATCCTCAAGCAATGAGATGACATCATCATCATATTTGCATTTTGGAGCAACTCTTATCTTACTTACAAATGGGTTGGTTTATAGTACACAAAATACCAAGAAAGTATTATATTTTCTTACATGATTTGTAAAAATAATCCAGCTAGACAACTGCTTATGTCCTCGAGTCACAGTGGAGAAAGGTGACTGTTTATCTCAGGTGGATTCTGAATTCTCATAATGTGTCACTTCACTAGGTAAATAAGGACTCCTTTACTCCCCTCTCAATTTCAGTGTTCAAAAGGAATGCCCAGGACGGAGCACTGTCACGTCAGCAGAGGGTGAGCAGTGCGGGCGGGCTTGGTCACACAGATCTATAATCCCAGCACACTGAGAGCCTGAGGGAGGATCACAAATTTGAACCTTGAGTGGGCAATTTAGTGATTTAGCAAGATCCTGCCTCAAAACAAATTAAATAAGGCTGGGAATGTATCACAGTGTGAAGGACTAGGGGTTAAGCCCCAATTTAGCAATAAATAAATTAAGACAAATAGTGATCATTTGCTATAGAAAAGTGAGTATCTGTCTTAGTTGTCACTGATATGCAGAGCAAACCACTGGGGAGAAATTAGCAAACAAGTGAAACAAACAAGATGCCATCAGATGAGTACAAAACAAGCATCAGAACATTTACCTTTTGGGAGTGAAGGACTGAATAACAAACAAATTCATTTCCCTTTTGAGACAAAGTCCCTTAGTAAAAAAAAAGACAGAGAAAGTCACCGAAAGGGAAATTGATTGAGACTATCACCTCTTGATCCCTAGCTGACTTGCAACAGTGAACATAGTGCAAGGAGCTATAAACTTTGGTAAACCTTGCGTTAGAAGTAACACAGCCAAGTGTGACACAGAGACAACATCGTTTTTCAAAGAGCATCAGTAGCTAGGAAAGTGACACTAAATTATGGACTTGCAAGAACAACAGGGACAGGGGCATAAATACTTGTTATACAGGACATACAAATTAAAACCAAATTCAGAGGACTCCTCCTTCAGGCGCAGCTTCAGCACAGTGACATTGGAAGAAGCAAACCCGCCCCTCATGTGTTAGGATGCACCTGTTTGTTGGAGTGAGACATCCTTTAGGGAACATTTGAACTCCCTGCTTACCTGTCAATATGGTGGTTCAAGCAGTTAATGTGAGGAATTTTTTTAGCCTGGTTGGACAGCCAAAACAAAATGCCTTAAACTGGGCAGCTTATAAGAAACAAGTCTGTTTCTTACAGTTCTGGAGGCTGCTGTAGCCCTCTCTCTCATACCTTTGTAGTTCTTGTTCTGAGGTGTCAAGTAAGGACTCAACCAAACAACAAAGGATGGAAAACTGACTGGGCTACAGTTTATTAGAACAGAGAAAAGTCTGCAGTAGATGAAGGAGCCAAGAGGATGCCCAAGAAGCACCTGGATTTAAAAGCTGATAGCAGCAGAGACTGTGTAAAAATGCAGGTTGTCTCGGTGTTTGCAACACTGTTGCTTGTGTTAGGCTTTCATCACCAGTGGATTCTGGGAGTTCCTCAACTTTCACAGCTCCACTTTCCCCTGAGGTTTGTCTCTATCTCACCTGTATTTTGGTTAGTTTATTAAGTTTTGCAGAGGCCTTTGCCTTTGTCCTTTAATTTTCTGTCCAACTGGGAAGTTCATTATCAAGACATCAAATATATGGAACATCTTTCTTGGTTCATTGCCTGTGTTTTCTTGCTATCTTTTCACATGATGAAAGGAAGAAAATGCCCTCTTGTAGCTGCTTTTTAATATTACTAATCTGAATCACAAGGCTCCATCTTTATTGCCTAATTACATCCAGGAAACTCTCATCTCTTAACATTACCCAACAGGGCTTCCGGGGACTTCTTTCCCGGTCTTTAGTGTCCCAGAAAAAGATTTGGATAAGCACACAGAAAAATCAGGAAGGCTGTAATTTTATTGTAGGTGGACAAAAGTGCACTGTACCAGGTGAGGGTGGGCTGGTTAAAAGGTCATACAATGGTCCCAAGGATAAAGAGAAGGGGGTTATTAATATCCAAAGGCCTGAACTGGCCTCATGCAAGTACAGCACAGACAGTTGTCCTATAAATAAGTTATACAGCTTCATGCAATAAACTGTCCTGTAGCAAAATTCATTTGACCTCTTATGAGATGCAAATGAACAAGTGGTGATAGTGTTTTTGAGATGGTTGTGTCCATATTTAAATTAAGCATTGGAAATAGCATTTTCTGATTGGCTCTGGGAACAGTGCCAGGTTCAAATACAGGATTGAGAATATCACTTTTGGATTGCTTCTATGTACCATGCTAAGGAGCGATAAGCCTGCAGTCATTTTTGGGTCCAGTGTTCTGCAGATGTTTCTCCTTGGGCTCACCCTCGGCCTGTTAGCTATAGGATTTTAAGACCTTTGATATATACCAATCAGTGCTTGTCTGGTTTGATCAAGTCCTAATCCTTTACCTCACTAATAGCATTATCTTGACTGTTAGAATTTCAAGATGTGAATTTTAGGTTGTGTCATAAATGTTCACATCAGCCAGTGTTACCAGACCTTAAGATCTGTATTGTTTACTGCTCAAGAGGCAGAAATGAATGGAAGGAAGTAGAGCAGAATTTTTTGTCAACTCAAAACTCTACTAGGAACTCAAGAGTCTGTAGGACTTTTATAGGAGAAAAGGAATGCATATAAGACAAAGGGCAGGAAATCTTCAGAATATTGTTTTCTTCCCCTCTTTTTCCTCATTGAAATGGACCAGAACCATTTTCTTTTTCAGAGACACATTGCTCTTCTGTAAGCCAATTCATATGAGCAGAAGAGGCTCATAGGGTAGAAGAATATTCATACTAGTTTGGGAAATGGACAGATATTTCCTGTGAATTTGAGTGAGGCCTTTCTTAGTTCCTTTTATGGTTAGTACACCTGCAGCTATCCCATCAAAATTCTGTCCTCAAAGATAAGACTAAGGGTGGGCAGAAATTCAGCAAGATCACTTAGACAGTAAAGATTAGGAAGGGATAACACCAGTGGCAAAACTACATAGAGGTTTGGAATTATGTCCATTGGACCTATCAGTGGTTAAGCAAGACAGGCACCTTTGGGAGTAATATTCTACCTTTACACATATTTACAGTTGCCCTTTATTTTTATTTTTGTGAGTGTATTTGGAAGAACTTGTGCAAAACAAACAAAGTCACCAAGCCCTACTGACTATTGACTATTATTTAGCAAACTAAAACAAAGATGGATCTTGCTTTGTTTCATTTCATTTTTGAAGCACTGAGGATGAAACACAAAGGCAGCCTACCACTGAACTACATTCTCACCCTTTTTTATTTCAAGGCAAGATCTCATTAAATTCTTGCAAAGTTGCTCAGACTAGCTTGAACTTGTCATCTTCCTGCCTCAGCCTCCAAAGTAGCTGGTACTACAGAACTCCCCTCGCCACTGTATTTAAACTCAGCTCATTATAAGATTGAGTTGAACGTATCTGGAAGCATTTCTGTCTGACTTCTTTACGATCCTGACCTGTGTAGGCACAGAAGCACTTGTGTATTTGTCATTTTAATTTTTTGGACATGTATTCCATCTCCAAAAAGAGCACACCCAGAAATGTGTCTGTCATTTTTCTTTCTTATGACCTTAGACTGAGCACACTTGGGAAATGCCAGATAGGCTTCCTGAATAAACTATCCTGGCCTCCATCCCTCTGAGTGTGTGTTGCTTGCAAAATAATCCCAGGACTCTTTTTCTGTTGCAGTAATAAATCAATTTTTTTGCCCTTTTATTTTCTGGTTGGTTTTTTATTTTTTGGATCCTGCATTGTGTCACACAACTAGAGTGAAGCATATTTTTGTAACGAAAGTTGGGTGCAGTTGCTTCCATTGGTACTACAGTGGCTACAACTGGGTGGGGCCGTGTGAGGTAGGACAGTTCTGGGATAGGAGGCTCTGTTGTTTCTGGATTGGCTGTACTATAAGCAGAATGTGGTGGTAACCCATGCCATCAGGATGGGACTTGAGTCAGATTTGACAAACATTTAGAGATGTAAAAGCATTAGGTGAAGGTTAAGGCCTGTAACTATTAACCGGATATCTTTTTAAATTTGTCCTCCCTTCTATTCTCTCACCTTTATAAATAAATTTAGAATTTTTTCTCCTATCAATGAATATAGTCTTAAACATTCAAGAAGCTTAAAGGCTGTACTGTGATTATTACTCAGTTTGAATCTCAAGACATATTTTGGATCTTACATTAGTAATCCTCAACATATTTAATTCATTTAAATTAAGTCACTGAAGGCTTTTGTTGAAATGCAACTATTTTCTAGCTTGTTGGTTGGTTAAATAAATGAATGCTATGGTGTAGACAGAAAGGTGTAGCACAATTCCAAAATGATGATTAAAAATGAGTGAGATTTATTTTAAGTAGGAAAGTAGGAATATTTTTCCAAATATTCCAGTTATTGGACAACTATAAACTGAGTGTACAGAAAATCTGGGAAAAGATGAGAAATAACTCATGGTGAAAATATTATTTTTACTTAAACTAGTTTTCATCTTCCATAGTAATACAGTTATACACAAAAAAAGCTTCAACAGTTGTGTTACGGAGTTAATGTATTAAGGATAAAAACCAATAAGAAGGCCTTGAGCCACTGATGAGGTCATGGTTTGAGGGCCTAGAAGATCTGAGGTTGGTTGGGAACGTGTTCCAGTAGTCAGTGGGGTAGCACTTGGACTGGATCTCTAAGAAGAGAGTACAGTTCAGTAAGATCATGGATAGCCTACTTTCCTTCCTGACATTTTCCCCATTTTCTGACTATAAAAATGTTTTCTCCGATATCAGGAGGAAGGATATTTTTATATTTTGTGTCAACTTAATTCTGTGAACAGAGAATACTATTCATCCAAACTGTTTAAATTTTATTTGAAGTACTAGTGAGAATTTAAAGGACATAATTGGTTGTTGGGAAAGAAAGCACCGATTTCAGCAAAACTATCTTTATCTGATGGTATCTGACTGAACTGACTTTAAATGACATCTGTGTTTTCAACTTTTTTTTTAACTGAAATCTTTATTGATACATTACATATACACATCATAATTGCACTCCACAACGGGTTTTTGTATCAGTATGAGACAGAACTTAATTCTCATTTTTCCCATAGCCCTACCCACCCTACCACCCCCCTATATACATAAAATTTGTTTCCTTTCTTTTTTGTTATAATCTCATTACTTTTCCTCCTTCACCCTATTATACTTTGAGTATTTTCTATTTCACAATATATAACATACAATTCTAGAACTCATTTTTATCTTTATTTTTTCATACCAGAGAAAAGATGCGATATTTACCTATCTATGACCTATTTATTTCACTTATGAGGATATCCTCAAGGTATGTCTATTTAAGTAGAAATGATTCAAACTTATCGTTTTCTATGGCAGAGTAATACTCCATTCTGTAGAAGAACCACAGCTTTTTTAATCCAGTCTCTAGTTGATGGACATTTGGGTTGTTTCCAAGATGTAGCAATCACAAATTGGGCTGCTATAAATATGAGTGCACACATGTCACTGTGATATGAGTCTTTTAATTCTTTTGTGTATGTACCTAGCAGGGCAATGGCTTGGTCAAATGGGATCTCCAATCCTAGCTTTTTGAGGAATCTCCACAATGATCTCCATAGGGGTTGTACGAGTCTACAGTCCCACCAACAGTGGAGAAGGGTTCCTTTTGATATTGGATGATGCTACAAATGCAGATACACATATATCTTATGACTCTCATAACCAGCCTACCTTTAAAAATGCTGGTTCTTGAGTACAACATATGAACAATTAAATGCAAATATTTGGCAACAAACATAACTCAGTATTAAAATAAGATAAATTTCTTCTGGTGATTTAACTAGAAACAAGGATTTAAGGAGCATTGTTGTTTACAATCGTCTTGACATTCACATATTTTTATTTTCAAAAGGACTGTTATAATTTATTATGCATCTTTCTATTTCTATGTGATCTGGTGGAATTATTTAAAGTGGGATAAACTTATTGTATCACAACTCTCATCTATCTTCTTTACTTTATTTTCACACTATTGATATTAAGGATGACCACATGACTTCAGTGGAATGTGAGAGAGACACATTGATTTGCTTAGGTCTAGGTCTAGGCCTAGAATCATGGGAAGTGACCACCAAAATGTCTCTTCTGTGGGAAGATTGTGCCCTGGCTAGACTTCTTCTTAGGGATCAAGTTGTGTTTAAGGAAATAAGTGAAAATCTACAGTTCAACCTCATCCAACTAAGCCAGTCTGAATCCAGCCAGTTTCCACAAGTTAACCTACAGTACTGTGGATCTAGGAGAAAAACAGAAAACAACAAACTTCTTCAATTTTCTAAAACTGTGGAGTTTTGCTTATTCGGATAACTAATATACAGATATTTTTGCTAAATAGATATTTGTTAAGTTAATGTTTTTATGTAGAGTTCTTTTATTTGGCTGATTTTTTAAAATAGAAATCATATTCAAAATGGTTTGAATTAAATTTAAGTTTAATGATGTTAAAATAATATGTTGACTATTAGAACTTAAACAGGTTAAATAGATTTTGTTTCCATGGGCTGCTAATCTTCTGCTCATTTATGAAAAGAATAAATGAATATTAGTGAGGATCTCAAATTATTTTTCCAGTAACCACAGAGATCTGGTTTGTATCAAGACTGAATTATGAGAAGCATCTGTCTACCCAACATCACATGTAAATAAAAATCAAACTTTGGCTTGACAATATTACTTGAACTAAGAATTAAAGTTGGCAGTTATTATTAAGAAGATATAGTTTGTCAATGAGAAATCTATGTATTGTCATGGCAATAACATTTATTATCAATACTTAGATACTATAGTAAAATCCAGGTAGGACTTCTTTAACAACTGAGTGAGGATGAAGAATTAATGAGGAGAAATCTTTGAAAACCTATTTGAAGTACTAACCCTTTGTAATATATATATCAAGAAGTTAGAGAGGATTGGTTAGGCAATTACAGAAACCTTTTGAGAAAGAAAATCTAGTTAGGAAACTAAATGTCTTAATCTCAATTAAACTGCTTTTTTGAAGCTCTTTGCCATAATAAAGCATAGTGTGATTCACTTTCACAACGTGCTTTAGTTGCTATTAAAGTAACACTTTTCTAAAATAAATTTCTGTACTTCTTACTGAAAATAATTATACACTGTTTTATATCTGTCCTTTGATGATCCATTGGTGATTACTAATGGACCAAGTTATATAATACAGAGATATCACAGATAACATCTTT
The DNA here is from genome assembly GCA_004026965.1 of Petromus typicus. NCBI lineage: Eukaryota > Metazoa > Chordata > Mammalia > Rodentia > Petromuridae > Petromus > Petromus typicus. The sequence goes on along the minus strand of PVIR01037342.1, from coordinate 3,281 downwards.
ACATTATGTGTAAAGCAGCACGCAATTATGTTGTCGTTTCCTTATGTTTTGAGGTCTCCTGTAAGGAAAAAGAAACTCACTTTTTAAAATTGTAAAAATGCCACTCATTAGCAGTCATATTTGTAGCAAAGGCAAAAAAGAATAACATGGAATTATATAAAAATGCAGTGTTCACACAAAATGACTGGGTGTCCAGGTGTCTTTGTGAAAAAATATTGATTTTACAGTATCTAGGGAACCAAGTTGATGCCCTGCACATAATCCACAGTGTCACAGGTGTCCTTAATAAACTACATCCCCAATTTGAAAACCATCATCCTTAATATAGTGCACTGCCATTCTGTGCTCACTGGGCCACCCCATAGTGCTAGCAAGGTTACCACTGAATCACCGCCCTCACTCTGGGGACAGGAAGCAGTAGACAGTTCAAATTAGCAGTAAGCAGATAGCACATTTGAATTCTAGATATTTGTTTGAATCTATGGGCCATGTTGGCTATAATGCCATTTTCATGCATTTGTGTGCACCTACTATTATTCATCATGATAATTTAAAAGCACATTAATTAGGATGCTAATTGTCTTCTTGGACAATAAGCGATGACTGAATTTTCTTTTTTTTAATTATCTTTATTGGTACATTACACATACGCATCATGATTGCACTCCATAATGGGCATTTGTACCAGCATAAGACACAACTTAATTCTCATTTTTTTTTCCGTAGCCCTACCCACCCTACCACCCCCCCCTTATACATAAAGATGACTGAATTTTCTTATGTATTTACATTTACTGAATTCTGTCATTTAAATTTAACTATACACAAATCAACAATAACTATATACCAGGCTTAGATTCTCACAAATGTAGAACCACCAGAAATGTTATCTTTCTATGAAGAATATCTTTGATGAGAAAAAGTTGCAAGTCCAAGGGGAGGCCAGTCACCACCTATAGTCAACAAAGGGGCAGGGAGAGGAAAGAAAGTGTAACAATGAGATGTGTCCTCTGTTAGCAAAGTGCTGCCAGTCTATTCTGTCCCTTATGGGAGATGCAAACACCTAAAACTTTTGAATTATGGGACAGTTGAGTAAAGACATAATTGAATACAGATTCAATGAAGTTCTTAGGATTCTTCATGAAGTAAGGCATGCTATCAGGTAAAAACAATGATGATACTGTAGAAAAGTTTACGGAAACCATTTGGGGCACTAAAATCTGGAAAATTTCTGGCACTAAATTACATCTAATCAAATAATGTACATAAAGAAGGAGTAATTAAAGGTGAAAAGTGAAGAGGTACAATATTATATTTAGAATATATCATTGTATATATTATTGTTATATTAGATATAATTATATATTCTATGTAATTATAATATATAATCTATGTTCTTATGGCATATATTATACAAAGTAAGTTTAAAAGTTAGAGTTTCCATCTTTGTAATATAACATATCTGTGGATTTATGCCTAAATTTCTTTACATATATCAAGAAAACAGTCATTTTATTTTATTTTTGGTTTCAAAAGCCTAGATACTTTGACATAATAATAGTATTGAAAAAAGATATAGCATAGCAGGAAATGATTCTTTTACCTTTCTCTATCTCACTATATCCTGTCTAAGACTATGACTTGGATATAAAACAGTTAGAGGGTAAAATATAAGATATTGGATACTCTGCATCTGTACTCTGGACTGTTTCTATGGAGGCAACTGTGATCCATGCACACTTATGCAATCTAACTGCAGAGTAGACTTATGGTACTTTCTTTATATAATTGTAGAGATATTCAATCTATGTAAGTAAGCAGGTATAATATGAAATAATTTCATGACATATTTAGGTGATGAAGACAGTGTAGCCATTGACAGTCCTTAATATAGCAGGAGATTAATAAATGAATACAATGAGTAGAGTGAATTCTAAGATCTATGCTATCTAAGTACAGAAGAGCCATCAAGGAGCTGATCAAAAACATGCCTTAGTGATTTGATACTGTACAAATCCACCCACATTATAGTCTTGGGGAAGACTAAACATAAACTAATTGAGATTATGCACTGCCAAATTAATGGAATATGAATGTTAGTATAAATTAATTTGAGTTCTGCACAAGAGTTTATAATTGAAATCTATACTCTGTATACATCATTGCATATGCTTAAAAGTATCTACTTTGTTTCATCAATATTATATTCTTTTTTTTGTTTTGTTTTGTTTTTTTGTTTTTTTGAGACAGGGTCTCACTTTGTAGTTCAGGCTGGCCCTGAGCTCAGCCTCAAACTCACATCGCAGCAATCCTCCTGCCCCTGCCTCCCGAGTGCTGGGACTACAGGCGTGAGCCACCACGCCTGGCACTATGGTATGTGGTACTGATTGCTGTTGGGGTGAATCTCCACGCCCAGTATTGTTACGTGGTTACTGGGGATTGAACCGGGGTCCTTGCACTTGTAAGACAGGGGCCAGAACCACTGAGCTAAATCCCCAGCCCATCAATGTTATATTCTTAATATGTGATTTGTTGCTCGATGCTTTCATCCTTCAAATTACATATCTTTATCCTGTAAAGGATTTTGGTATACACATAACATAGACTGAGGAAATGAAATCCAAATATATTATATGCATAGAATAATATTAGCTCTGTGACTTTAAAAATTGTATAATTTAGGAATAATGAATTTTAAGAATACATACTTTATTAGAGCATGCTCTTTATTCTAAATGTGATTTTTTTCAATAAAAATGTTAAAAAGGGCAATTTCACACTCAATTTTCAGGGTTTTCATTTATAAGCTCATAGATTGGTAAAATAAATTCTCAGTTCTCTTTGGCATTACACTGTAAGATTGTTAAATGAATAATTAAGAGAAAACATTAAAAAATAATGAACAAAGAACAGAAAGATTGAAAGATGATGATATCATATAGTCTTGATGCCCAGTAAAGGAACTCAGCCTCCTTACCCGGGGTATCAAAGGACTATCTGCAATGAATTCTAGTAGATACTACTCTTTAACATAGTCTTATGTATCACGTTACAAAGAAATGAACTACACCGATGACTGCAGCAAGAAGAATTTTTTGAGATGGATGTGTAGCAGATTGTTTCATATAAGTATGCAGGAAGGACTTTGTATCCCTTTTACAGTATATATTACACCACTGTATCCATGGACACTTATTTCTTCAACAAGCCCTGTCAGACCTGTTCCAATGACTGACTTATCAATTGCCTCCAGTCTTTTTCTGTCATAAATAATAGCACAA
>PVIR01037341.1:0-15190 GCA_004026965.1 Petromus typicus | reverse complement strand
AAAAAAAAAAAAAAAAAGAGGAAGTGGGGAGTTAGGGCCACTCAGTCATCATAGACTTGTCTGTTTACTGCAAGAGTACCCAGCAGGGGTGAGGACTCAGAACTTGCCTTTGGTGCCGTGGCCTGTGTCAGCTGTGGGAGGCAAATACTGCACCCACCTTGCCTGAGTTACCGAGGAGCCGGGAAGCCGCTTCCCACACCAAACTCCTTCGCTTCGCCTCAGGTGGTGAAGCACCTGCCTAAAGCCCACATTCTGGCCTGCGCTCCATCGAACTCGGGTGCCGACCTCCTCTGCCAGCGGCTCCGGGTCCACCTGCCCAGCTCCATCTACCGCCTCTTGGCCCCCAGCAGGGACATCCGCATGGTACCTGAAGACATTAAGGTACAGGGAAATGCAGAATTCAAAGGACGGTGGAGGAGTGGACAGACGTGGGCTGGGAAGCCAGGAGACCTGGTTAATTATTTGCTTTGTGACTTCAGGTGGGTCAAGGCGCCTCTTTGGGCCTCCGTCTCCTCATGTAAATGGAGAGAGGTGGCTGAAGTGTTTCTAGTGTCCCACGGCAGAGCAGTGGTAAGAATGGGTGCGGCCCAGCTGACTCCTCCTGTCCCTTTGCAATCTGCAGCCCTGCTGTAACTGGGACGCCAAGAAGGGGGAGTATGTGTTCCCTGCCAAGAAGCAGCTGCAGGAATACCGCGTCCTAATTACCACGCTTATCACTGCCAGCAGGTGGGGAGTTGTTAGTGTAGGTAAGGGGTGCATGCTGGGGAGGTGGGGAAGAAAGGCTCTCAGGAATGAGCTGAGGGGCCAGCTTGGGTGATCACTCTGGTCTGGTAGTCCAGGCATGACTTTTGCCCGGCCTGTCACCTCCCAGGTTGGTGTCGGCAGAGTTTCCCATTGATCACTTCACACACATCTTCATTGATGAAGCCGGCCACTGCATGGAGCCGGAGAGTCTGGTGGCCATAGCAGGTGAGGGGATCACATGGCTGTGGGACACTACCCTCCTGAGCTCTGGGAGGTCCCACCACCCACCTTGTCCCCCACACCGCCCCTGCCTGCCAGGACTGATGGAGGTCAGGGAGACCGGCAATCCAGGAGGGCAGCTGGTGCTGGCTGGAGACCCTCGGCAGCTGGGGCCTGTGCTGCGTTCCCCACTGACGCAGAAGCACGGGCTGGGGTACTCGCTGCTGGAGCGGCTGCTCACCTACAACACCCTATACAAGAAGGGCCCCGCGGGCTATAACCCCCAGTTCATAACCAAGCTGCTGCGAAACTACAGGTATTGCTGTCCCCTCGCCTCCGCTGTGAGCCAGACCCTCACAGCTTCTGTAGCCCGGGCTGCAGCCTCTGCTCTGCATGCCTCTTGATCAGAGGCTGTGGCAATCTGGAGAAATGAGAAAAGTGGGGAGAATAGTTCTTACTTTTTTTTTTTTGAGACAGGGTCTCGCTTTGTGGTTCAGGCTGGCCCTGAGCTCAGCCCTCAACTCACATCACAGCAATCCTCCTGCCTCTGCCTCCCGAGTGCTGGGATTACAGGCATGAGCCACCACGCCCGGCACTGTGGTATGTGGTACTGGTTGCTGCTGGGCGTGAGTCTCCACGCCCAGTATGGTATGTGGTTACCGGGGATCGAACCTGGGTCCTTGCGCTTGCAAGACAGGCGCCGGAACCATTGAGCTAAATCCCTGGCCCCCAATAGTTCTTACTTTTAGTCATAGTCTCTCTAGGAAACCCAGACTGGCCCCAGAGGCTCAAATAACCCTCTTATTGGTTATTGTGGACCCATATTGGTGTCTTAGCCACCCAAGTAAATGAGACTACAAGATACATACCCCTGTGCCCAGCTTATATACTTTAGTAAATGACTTCGGGCTTCAGAAATGCTGAGTACTGGAGTTGTCACTAAGAGGAGGTTGTCAATAAGAGTTCAGTACATGTCAGTTATTATGTCACTGCTTATCTTCCTGGATTTAACATACCATAAAATAATAGTAATGGATGATAATTTGTTTTTGTCCTGTTGGGGTCCTAATTTCTGAGTTTTTAAAAGTAATTCGGGGCCAGGTCTGGGGGCTCGCTTTTACAACACTCACCTTTGGGAGGCTAAGGCAGAGGATCTAGAGTTTGAGGGCAGATGGGCTACATGGTGAATTCAAGACCAGCCTGGACCTTGTCTAAAAACAAAACAAGCGACGGTGCACGCCTGTAATCTGCATACTCTGAGGCTGACACTGGAGGATCACCCTGAGTTTGAGGTCAAGGCCAGTCTGAATGACATAGTGAGACTGTGTCTCAAAAAACAAAAGAAACAGAAAAGAGAGGATTGCCTGCACGTTCAAGTTTGTCCTGAGTCACTTAGTGAAACTCTGTCTCAAAAGATTTTATAAAGGGCAGGGGCTAGCACTCAGTGTGAGAGCTCTGAGTCCAGTCTCCAGACCGTAGTAAAAAGTAAATACTTGGCTGGTGGACAACATCCAGCTTTGTGGACCCATATTTGACTGCCTTCTGTGGATGAGTGTCCCGCTGTGCAGGGGGATAATGTGAATGGCCCCAGGGCTGGATCCCCAGAGTGGAACAGAAGCGACTTAGTCCTCAGCCTTGCTCTTCCTCCTCCTGCCCTTAGGTCTCACCCCACCATCCTGGATGTTCCTAACCAGCTCTATTATGATAGCGAGCTGCAGGCCTGTGCAGATGTGATGGACCGAGAACGGTTTTGCCGCTGGGAAGGTCTGCCTCAAAAGGTGAGACTGTGCTTCCACAGGTAAGGTTGAGCCCTCACTCCTGGCCCCCAGCTTCCTTCCTCACTGAAGGTGCAGAGGAGGAGGCATACTGGATGGAGGCTCTGGGTTCCTCCCTTTGTCACCCTGGCCTGAGCTTCCTTATTTCCTGGAAGGGTTTGGAGGTGGGGGTGGCAGGGAGGTCTGGCTGAGGTCTCCTCTGACTCTATGTCCAGGGTTTTCCCATCATCTTTCACGGCGTCATGGGCAAAGACGAGCGTGAGGGCAATAGCCCTTCCTTCTTCAACCCTGAAGAGGCCGCCACAGTGACTTCCTACCTGAAGCTGCTCCTAGCCCCTTCCTCCAAGAAGGGGAAAGCCCGCCTGAGCCCCCGAAGTGTGGGTGTCATCTCCCCATACCGGAAGCAGGTCAGACCTTCGGTTCCCAGAAAGTATGGGGCCTCCCTAAAAACCAGACCAGTAGGCAGGGGCTCCAGGCCTGGGTCCAAGCTAGCTGTCCCTTCCCCCCTGGCCCCTGGTCTCCTTCCAGGCCTCTTCATGTGCTGGGTGACACCCTGAGAGTATGTGCCTTTCCCTCCCTCCAGGTGGAGAAAATCCGTTATTGCATCACTAAACTTGACAAGGAGCTTCGAGGCCTGGATGACATCAAGGACTTGAAGGTGAGCCCCTCTCTTCCCAAGTTGCGAGACCACAGCTTCTGTGCTGCTGCTCCAGTCCAACCCCAGACGCTACCCCATGCCTGCTGCCTTAGGACAGAACTGGTGTTCTCCCCGAGCCTCTCCCTCCTAGAGGTCACAGCTGGGAGGTCTGCGATGGGACTGGAAGCCTGTGTTTAACAAGCACCCACATCCTGTCACTCTGTCAGGGAGGTAGGAGGGCGAAGTCCAGATTCCATGGCTTATCTCCAGCTGTCCTATGATACTGTCCCCCACCCTGCAGTAGCCACTGCTTTCTCTGTTTCAGGTGGTGAATGCAGCTAAAAACTGCCTAGATTGCTTTTATTACTGCCTGTGCCAGGGCCCCACCCAGCCACTTACCAGGCTATCTGGGGGCAGAGCAGGACACTGGGGTTTTTTTTACAGCTCCTCAGGTGATTCTGATTTGCAGCCAGTGTTGAAAACTGTTGTACAGTTGAGAAGCCTCTTGCCCTTAGGAATTCTGACCAGGAAGTCTAGGTTAGGGTTGTAGATAGTTTCAGAATCATTGCTTTGAGTGACTGTTTTCTCTACAGTGCTCTTTGCTTTGCTCTGAAACTTTCCAGACCCTACACCCGTAAGTGGGTTCATCCGTAAGCTTTCCACTCCCACTGCAGCCTCTGTCCTCTTCTGGCACTCACTCCGCTCAGCTGCAACTGCCAGAGAACTTCTCTGTCCCCTCCTGTCCGTGGGTGCCCTTCCTCGGACCCACCTGCTCTCATCTTACCTCTCTGCTCCAGGTGGGCTCCGTGGAAGAATTCCAAGGCCAAGAACGAAGCATCATCCTCATCTCCACCGTGCGAAGCAGCCAGAACTTTGTACAGCTGGATCTGGACTTTAACCTGGGTTTCCTTAAGAACCCCAAGGTTTGAAGGGCTTCTGTGCTGAGGAATTGTTCCCCCTTCAGGCCTTTCCTTTCCATGACCCCATCCTTCTTCCTTCCAGAGGTTCAACGTGGCTGTAACACGGGCCAAAGCCTTGCTCATCATAGTGGGCAACCCCCTTCTCCTGGGCCACGACCCTGACTGGAAAGCGTGAGCATTCCCACCCCAACCCCCTCTCGGTGGCCAGGGCCCCAGCCTAGCACAGGTACAGCTTTATGAAGCGGCGCATAGGGCTCAGTTAATCCTCAGCACACCCCCGTCTGTTTGTAAGTGACCGACACTGAGGCTGAACAACCCTGGCTCACATGTAGCAGGACCGAGGCTGGGCCTCCTGGCTCCACTGGTAACTCAGCCCAGCCTGCACAGCTCCATGACTGCCAATGCCTTTGTGCTCCACAGATTCCTGGAGTTCTGTAAGGAAAATGGGGGGTACACCGGGTGCCCATTTCCTACCAAAGTGGACCTGCAGCAGGGACAGAATTTACTCCAAAGCCTGAGCAAACTCAGCTCTTCTACCTCAGGTATAGCTGGGCCAGGTGGGCCAGGTGGGGGACAGCACTGGGAGACAGAAGACAAGGAACACCTTTTCCTTCCAGGGCCCTGTGGTCGGGACTGCCTCCCCCAGGAGCAGGATGGCGAAGGGCGCCTTTCTCTGCACGTGGAACCAGAGTGGAGGAACGAGCTCTGAAGACAGCTGGCCACCCTCTCACACCACCCAAGCCTTAACCCCCTGCTACCAACCCAAACCAGAAACCAGCTGAGGCTGGGGCAGAGTTTACACCAAGCCATTCCACCCCTTCTCCTCCTGCTGCGAGACTCAAGCTGCTACCAACTGGGCGGGGGAAGAAAAATGGAAAAACAAATTCTTGTTGTTTACAAAAGCCTCTCGCTCATCTCTCCAGCTGACCCTGTAGGAAGGTGAGACTCATACCCTGGCCAGGCCACACCCCCCTTGAAGTCCTGAGGAGGAAACCCTGTGGGCTGAAGAGCCACCCACCGGTTTCTAAATTTAGCCCCAGCTAGACCACTCCCCTCACCCGCCTCCTAGGCCTCCAGCCAGGGATGACCTCACTCTGAGGACTCAGACTCCACCCTACCTCTGTAGCCCTGCCTCTGCAGACCAGGGGCCAGCCTGGCAAAAACTTGGGAAGGAGGAGATGAGACTGCAGGCTCACAGCCAAGATAGGGACCAGGAAGGAAAGACGGGAAGCTGCCACACACGTTGGAACCTGCAACTTTTATTCATGCCCCCCACCAAGAGAAGTCACAAAGGCCTCTGCCCAGAGCAGAAACCCAGTCCCCTCCCCTAGACGTGCTCCTGGGAGCCAGAAGTGTATAAAGTGCTGGTGTGAGACTCCTCTGGGAAGCCAGAGGGAGCAAGGGCCCCACCACTGGACCATGGCAGCAGGAGCAGGCCCTCTGCTCAGGAAGGCCAGGGCACAGGCCTGCTTCCCAGAGGGAGGGGAGGAGGCAGGGCCCACCACCATCACCGTGAGGCTGGGAAATTCAATGCAGTCCTGGGCAGCAGGGAACTAAAAAGAGTGCCTTCAACACGGAGTCCTAAGAGGGTGAAGTTCAGGGTGGGTGGGTTATTTATACACCCTTGTGAAGAAAGGGGGGCAAATGAGTGCAGAAGACCTCAGAGAATGGGGCAGCCCCTCCGGCGCTTATTCTTCCGGACCTGGAGGCCAGCCCGAGTGGCCATCTCGAATACCTCCCGAACCCCCTCCTTAGTCTTGGCTGAGCACTCGAGGTAGCCAAAGGCGCTGATCCGATTTGCCATATCCCGGCCTTCCTCAGATCGAACGGGCTCCTGAGAAGAAAAAAGGAGCTGGTATCTAGGTACACCTCTCCCCAGGACTCCTGTAATTCCTGCTCTGACCCCACGACACCTAGGCCCTGAGCTACTGCAGGCAGAGCCTAATTTTACACTGGAAATTCTCCCAGTCTGTTCTTCCTTGCCCCACCCATTGTGTACAGACTTCTCGCTCCTAACTTACCTCCCTATCACATGCTTATTCTTCCAAATCTAGCTGCTAGGTACTTTTTTCTCATTTGCAGACCTGGCTGTCCAAAGCTTAAAACATCACCATAATTATCCTCCCATCAGGTAGACAGCCTATCAGGAAGACCTTGAGTAGGGCCTCTGATAAGACACATCTCACTCCCCAGTGTGTTCTGACTGGCAAGGTCTCCATGCCCCAAGCCAGTGAGACCCAGGCTATCTCCCAAGGTCAGGACTTTCTTTTTCATCTACATAGTCCTAATAAAGGAAAAAACCCTCAAGTGACCTTGGTCAGACCAGTCACTTGGTTTTCCGGTCATTTCATCAGGTGCTGAGGCCCCCTGCTCTCACCAGTGGGCACCTATGTGTGAGGAGGAGGTAGATCTCACCAACTCCTCTAACCCCCAGCAGTCTCTCCAGGGGAGCAGCCACAGAGGGCACCCAGCAGCTCCCACCTGCTTCATCTTGGCCAGCTCTCTCCTGGTGTGCTCATCTTGCCTCAGGTCCTTCTTGTTCCCCACTAGGATGATAGGCACGTTAGGGCAGAAGTGCTTCACCTCTGGGGTCCACTTCTCAGGAATGTTTTCTGCATAGACAAGTCCCGACAGGTATCACTACAGAGAAGACCCTCCTCTTCCCTCTGCAATCCCAGGCTGAAGCCTGACGACCCCTCTCACAACTCAAGACCCTCCTCAGTACACCCTCCCAAGTACCACACTTGCCAAAGCAAAGGGGCCCAGCATCTCTTGGACCAAGGCTCACGGGAGGGGTCTCCCTCCCTCCAGCGCCCTTACCCAGGCTGTCGGGGCTGTCAATGGAGAAGCACATGAGGATGACATCAGTGTCCGGGTAGGAGAGGGGCCGCAGGCGATCATAGTCTTCCTGTCCGGCAGTGTCCCACAGGGCCAGCTCCACCTGATACACAAGGCTAGGGAGTTGCTGCCTGAGGGCGTAAACCTCCCACCCAGAGGTCTTCTCTCAAAGTGCTGACGCCTAAGGCTCCCTGAACTCCCATTTGACCACCTGCAGCATGGTAGGTGTTGTATTAATCACTGTCACACAACAAAATAGGTGAGTTTAAAAAAAAAAGCCCTGGGCTGGGGAGTTAGCTCAGCGGTTCCGGCGCCTGTCTTGCAAGCGCAAGGGCCCAGGTTCAATTCCCCAGTATCCACATACAATACTGGGTATGGAGACTCACGCCCAGCAGCAACCAGTACCACATACCACAGTGCCGGGCGTGGTGGCTCACGCCTGTAATCCCAGCACTCGGGAGGCAGAGGCAGGAGGATTGCTGTGATGTGAGTTTGAGGCTGAGCTGAGGGCCAGCCTGAACCACAAAGTGAGACCCTGTCTCAAAAAAAAAAAAAAAAAAGCCCTACGATGCATCTGACTTGAATAGTACTATACGAGTGCCATTCTCAGCCCATTTTATAGAATTCTCATGTGAATGTTTTTGAGAGCTTATACCATCACTTCCATTGTGCAGTGACAGGAATTTACCAGGAGCAAAGGAACTTGGCCCTAGCTACAAAGCCAGTATGTGGAGATAAATCTAGGTTTTCTAAGACTGTAGAATCACATTCCAGCTTTCACATTTCCAGCAAAGAGAATGAAGCAACAATGTGTCTGGGTGGTAAGGAGCACATACTGGGTCCCTACATAACCCGGGGCAGGATTTCCAGGGTTCTTGGCCTTTACCTGCTTCCCATCCACCTCTATGTCGGCGATATAGTTCTCAAAAACCGTCGGGACATACACCTCTGGAAACTGATCCTTGCTGAACACGATGAGAAGGCAGGTCTTCCCACAGGCACCGTCCCCCACAATCACCAGCTTCTTCCGGATGGCAGCCATGGCTGGGGCTGGCAGGCAAGAGGCAGAGTGGGAAAAAAATTCCAAAACACTTCCCTAAAGCACCCAAAACATCCCTGGAAACCAAGCATCCCGCAGTGGAAGGAAAAGAAGCTTGTTGAAGCATGTTCTTGCCAAGCACCGATTCTGCAGGCAACAGGCCTTAAAGTTCGTGATTGTAGATCGGGGACAGGGTCTTTGATGGGTTAGAACACACCACTGGAGGTGAAAGAAGAATCCCCTCTGCAGCCACCAGGCGAGTTCTGATCTCTCATACTCAATCTGGGGACCCTGGAGACCTAGAGAGAGGTGCTCAGGGGGTTCTCCAGAAGAGCCAGCCTTTCTGGCTTTGCACATCGGGGATTAGGATTTGATACATTTCAAGTTTAATTATCAGCAAGGCACACTCTAGAACAGGTTGTCCCTCAGCATAAGTCATGCCTGCCTCGTCACAACGGAGAGTCCCTCTCCAAGACCAGAGAGGCCGAACCAGCTCCAGGCTGGTAAGGGGAGAATACCTGTACAGCCCTAGATCTCCACCTCGCTGGGCGTTTTAACAAAAACTACTTTCCTCAGACACCTGTTAGGTTACGGCAAACTTCCCACACTGGGAAACTAGGACTCAGTGGGGGTTAGACAAGTATTCAGAGTCTGGCACATAGCTGGAGGGGCTCAAATCCCGACTTCATGGCTCCAGAGCCTGTACCTTTCTACAGGTCACCCAGAGGTAGGAAGGATAGCACACTCAGGGAAACCAGACAGGGGGGGTGGCAGCAGCCAGCCAGCTTCCCCGACCTACCCCACCCAGTCCCCAAAGCTGGGAGTCACACAAAGGAGGCTCAGTCCTGGGAATGCCCACAGCTTGCGTTTGGGCAGCCTGCCTTCCTCTCTCCTTCCTCTGGGGTCTGGCAACAACACTGGGTCACTCAGCCCCTGACAGGGGACAATGATCACACTGTCGGGAGCGGTGCATCCACCAGGCAGAGCGCCTGAAAATCCACCAGCAATCACCACCCTCTCTCTGGGACAGCCCTCTCTCCCTCAAGCGGGCTCCTTCAAGGCCCGGCCCACCCCTCCCTGTGACTCAGGGCCAGGAGTCAGCTTCCCGGGTCGTGTGTGTCCCTCACCCCCAGGAACATGAGCCAGCTGGTGCATCACACCTTCGCAGCTTCCCTTATTTCCTCTTCCCTGGAGGGGGAGCTGACCTCCAGCTGGCAGGAGTTCCCAAGCCTCCAGGCCTCCAGCCCACGAGGAAGAGGAAGAGGGCGGGCCCTGGAGCTGTGCTCAAGTCAAGGCTGAAGGGAAGGGGGAGGGGGCTGGACTTGGGCTGGGAGGAGCCCCCAAAAGAAGAAACAAATGAGGCCCAGTCCTACCACCAAGCCGGCAGGGAGCAGTTAAGAAAGGGAGAGTAGGGCCAGGGATATAGCTCAGTGGTTCCAGCGCCTGTCTTGGAAGCGCAAAGACCCGGGTTCATCCCCGGTAACCACATAACAATACTGGGTGTGGAGACTGACCCCAGCAGCAACCAGTACCACATACCACAGTGCCGGGCGTGGTGGCTCACGCCTGTAATCCCAGCACTCGGAAGGCAGAGGCAGGAGGATTGCTGTGATGTGAGTTTGAGGCTGAGCTCAGGGCCAGTCTGAACCACAAAGCGAGAGACCCTGTCTCAAAAAACCTTAAAAAAAAAAAAAGGGACAGTAACCTGATCTCCGCCCCAAGCTTGGCTTTTTCTTCCAGTCCCACATCCTGTCAAGCTAGGCTAAACTCCTCTAATCCCCATCTCCCACCAGTCCCTCACACCCTGGCCTCGGCCTGCCTGTTAGGAAGCAGAGTACTCCGGCCCCGGCTGCGGCCCTGCAGCAGCAGGACTTGGGCGGCCCCTCCTTCCCTTCACATTCACATAACTGGATGTGGGGGAAGAGGACATGAGTCACAGAGAATTTGTAGGAGTTGAGGGCACACAGCACTCTCCCCACCAGAGGGTTTCTCCCTCATACCCCCAAAGACGAACAAGAAGCCATTCCCCGAGCCAGCAGGTCCCCTGGGAGGTTCAGCCAGGTGACTATCGCTAGTTTTTCCAAACTCAACATTCACTCCCACTAGTTCCATCGGTCCAGCTGTACACAGGCCAGGGTGGCCCCAACCTACGGTGGCCAGCGCTGCTGGAGGACAACCACTGCTGCACCAAGCATCACCCACTTGGGATGCGTATACCACTGCTGTCCCCTAGCAAGGCACCTGGCACAGGCGCTGCCAGGCAGGGTATGCATGAAGCGACCTGGAGCGCCAGCCCAGAACGCCTTCCCCGCAGCTCTCGCTAGGTCCAGAGAACAAGCGGCCCAGGCCAGGCCAGGCCACTAGGCTCAAGGCCAAGATGGCATGACAACAGCTCCCTGTGAGAGGCAGCCCCAGAGGAACTGCCCCACTGACCTGAAGAGGGGCGGCCTAACCCCAGGCAGGGCCTGCAAAGGATCCTGGGTTTGTGGGCCCTTCTCTATGACAACACACTGGCCCTCCCGTCTAATTCTCTGCACTCCCCCGACAGTGGGGTCCTGTACTCTGCTCAATTCCCATGAAGTCCAGAAAAGGAATCAGTTTTCAGGATATCATGCTTTCTCAAGTTTGAAGCCAGAGTGAGGGAACAGCCCGGCCTCAGCCCCAATCTCCAGCATAATCTTTACGCTGGCTCGAGAAGAGAGGTTCTCACACGCAGGATCCTTTCAGTTCGCCTCCTCCCCCCAGCCCAGGCAGACCCCCCAGGACCTGCGAGGGCCGAGTCCAGACCCAGCCGAGCCCCGGCAGCCCCCGCCGGTCACACCCCGCCCAATTCCCGCCCTCCCACCCGCGGCCGGGGCTGGGAGCTGGCGCGTCTGGGCCGGGCCCCTCGCGGAGATCCAAGTAGTCCCTCGCCCCGCGGGGGAGGTTCCGGGAAGCTGGGAGGGGCGGGGAAGGGGCTAGGGTCAGGACATCAGGAGGCGGGGACCCAGCCGGGCAATTCAGGGGGTCCCCAGCTGCCGCCAAGAGAGGGGCCGGATCGGCTGGACCCCCGAGCAGCTAGGACGCCGCATCCAAGTGGAGGGAGCGCGGCCCACACCCAGAGCAAGCGCCCCCGGCCGCGCCCCGGGGCGGACGGGGAAACGGGAAAGACGCGGGAAAGTGCTCTCCCGGGGCGAGTTCCCGGACGCCAGCCCGACACCGCCCGCCCGTACCTTCGCTCCACCGCCTCCAGCTGCGCCGCCGGTGCCGGAGGCAGACTGACCCGGGCCCGGCCCCGCCCTCCCGTCCGCGCCCGGCGGAGGCGGGGCGGCCGCGGAGGGAGGGTCGGCGGCGCCTGGGCCCCGCCCCTGCCCGCCCCCCGCCCCGCGCCCAGTGAGGCTGCAGTCGGGGCGCTGGCCGGGGCTGCCAGGAGCCCCGGAGACGCCAGGACTGCGGAGCGAGTGGGTAGGCGGGAGAGCCAAACCCCAGGACTCAGCCTCTCCGGCCTTCCAGCCCCTAGGGGCGGGCCGGCGTCGGGAAAGTTGAGAGGTGCGCGGCGGGGTCAGGAACGGCCGTGCTGCCCCCCGGTGGCCACGCCGCGGCGGGCGCCACTCCACCTGGGCCCTCGCGGGAGGCGGGACTGGAAATCCGGCCGCAGAAGATGCCCACGCCCTGCTCCTAAGATCACTGAGGAGCAAGCACAGCCCAGTCATCCCTGGCTTCGAGACCTTTCGGGACCCGCAGACCCGAACCACCATTCAGCCTGGCAGTTCCCTTCCTTCTGCAGCCTGGTATAACTGTATCCAATTCCTACCGACTCAACGACTCCAGGAAATCCTTCCGGGACTCCAGCTGGAATTAAGCTCCCACTCCTATTGTATTGTGCTGATGGGGACTTACCCAGGTCTAGCATGTTGTGCAGTTATTTGCCCACAAGTGTGAGGCAGCTGAGGAGGCGGATAGAGGAAATCTACCAACATTTTATTGGCTTGGGCAGGATACATTACGTAGCTCAGCCTTTTAATACTACTCCTCACAGAGCTTTTCCCTGTATGGAAATTGAGCCTCAGAGAAGTAGCTTAGCAAGTGTTTGTGATTTGTGACATCAAGAATTCATAAACCTGTGTGGCCTCACGCTGGTGGGCTCAGGGGGACCTGCTTCCCGCCGTCTAGCGGCTGCGGCACAGGAGAAGTTTCATACATATGTGCAGAGTGAATGCATGTTGGAAGTCAGACCCTAAAGAACTGAAGTACAACCCACACATCTGATAAGAGGAAACATCCAGAGCAATTCGGCCTCCTGGCCACTTACTTCATTCAAATACTTATCGCGAATAATGAGCTGAGCTTTGTGCCGCATGCTTTCAAATACCTTACAATGTGAATGAAGAAACGCAGTTTCAAGGTAGCTAATATGTACTGAGTTCTTGTTACATGGACTTCTTAGAGACAAACTGTAATCCAGAAGGTAATGACCATAGGGAAGTGCCTGGGCTGGGCATCCGACAAGATAAGGTGACGTGTAGATTTTAAATAAGTTGGAGGCACTACAGGCCCACCGAGTTATGGGAACCCCAGCACCGTCGTGTGACAGCAGATGAAGCTGCAGAAGGAAACAGCTGGGTCATAAAGGTCCATATGCCATGGCCTGGTGTTGAATACCAATTTTGTGTTAGGTGAAATAAGGAGCTACAAAGTTGGAAAGCTGATCTAATAAAGAACTAATGTGCTGGAGTTGGGTGCGATGACACAAGCCTGTAATCCTGGCATATGGAAGGCTGAGGCAGGAGGGTTGCCATGACTTCAGGCCAGCTTGGGTTACATAGTAAATTCAAAGTCAGCCTGAACTACATGGTAGAATCCTGTGTTAAAAAAAGAAGTAGGCAGGGGATTTAGCTCAGCGCTTCCAGTGCCTGCCTCAGAAGCACAAGGTCCTGAGTTTGAACCTTGGTACCACATACCACAATGCTGGGTGTAGTGGCTCATGGCTGTAATCTCAGCACCTGGAAGGCAGAGGCAGGATTGCTGTGAGTTCAAGGCCAGCCTGGGCTACATAGTGAGTTCAGGGCCAGCATGAACTACAAGGTGAGACTCTGCCTCAGAAAACTTAAAAAGAAAAAATGAGAATAAGGTTATTATAATGAGGGTGGAAATAAGTGTACGAATGTGAAACATTATAATAAATATATATAAATAAATTGAGCACTGTGCTACATGCTTGTAATCTCAGGTCTCATGAGAGGAAGGAGGATTGCCATGAGTTTCAGGCCAGCCTGAACTAAGTACTAAGACCTTGTTTCAAAAACAAGCCAAAGCAAAAAAAAAAAAAAAAAAAGCTGGGCGTGGTGGCTCACGCCTGTAATCCCAGCACTTGGGAGGCAGAGGCAGGAGGATTGCTGTGATGTGAGTTGGAGGCTGAGCTCAGGGCCAGCCTGAACTACAAAGTGAGACCCTGTCTCAAAAAAAATGAGTAAATAAAATTTTAAAAAGCCAAAGCATAGTTTAGTTCAAGTGGTACCACACCTACCTGGCAAGCACAAGGGCCTGAGTTTAGTTCCCAGTACCACCAAAGAAGAAGAAGAAGGAGAAGTCCTAATTAGCAAATGTTTGTGTAATTTTTAACATCAAGAATTCATAAGCCAGGCCGGGGAGTTGCATCAGTGGTTCCAGCACCTGTCTTGCAAGTGCAAGGGCCCGGGTTCAATCCCCGTTAACCACATACCATACTGGGTGTGGAGACTCACGCCCAGCAGCAATCAGTACCACATACCACAGTGCTGGGCATGGTGGCTCACGCCTGTGGTCCCAGCACTCAGGAGGCAGAGGCAGGAGGATTGCTGTGATGTGAGTTTAAGGCTGAGCTGAGGGCCAGCCTGAACCACAAAGTGAGACCCTGTCTCAAAAAACCTAACAAAAAAAAAAAGAATTCATAAACCTGTGTAGCCCCACACTGGTGTGTTCAGGGGGACTGCTTCCTGCCATATTTGGGTGGGAAAGTAACTAGTTAGGTGTAGTGGTAGATGCCTGTAATCCTAGCATTTACAAGGCTAAGGCTGAGGTCAGCCTGGACCACATAGTGAGACTCTGTCATCCATCCCTTAATTGTCAGGATCTGCTAAGAGAACTGTGTCATTAGGTGACTTTGTTGTGTGAACATCACAGAGTGTACTTACATATACTGAGATCCTACACACAGGTCACACGGCATATGGTATCATATGAGCAGCCAGGTCAGTGCACATTGAGGAACAGACACATTCACCTGGGGATGAGCAGACACTGAGATGTGCTGAGCCGAAGTGAGTGGGCTATCTGGATGTTTACGAGATGACTGATGTGGGGGCTCTATGAGGTATTATCATCACAGACAGTGAATGTTTAAACTTTTCTTAATTACTGTAAGACACATGGCCATTAATCTCCCTCACAATACCCCTCACTGAACACTTTTGTCCTATCTTTCTTGCCATCTTTCTGGAGCAGTTCTGGAAGTCCTCTTCTGTGAATGTCTTTAGCTGTGCTGTCATGGTCCTGTTGATAGCCTGAACTGATTCAAAACATGTACTTTTCTTGGACATTTTTTTTTTTTTTTAGGTTTTTTGAGACAGGGTTTCGCTTTGTGGTTCAGGCTCGCCCTGAGCTCAGCCTCCAACTCACATCACAGCAATCCTCCTGCCTCTGCCTCCCTAGTGCTGGGATGACAGGCGTGAGCCACCAAGCCCGGCACTGTGGTATGTGGTACTGGTTGCTGCTGGGGTGAGTCTCCACGCCCAGTATGGTATGTGGTTACCGGGGAATCGAACCTGGGCCCTTGCGCTTGCAAGACAGGCGCCAGAACCACTGAGCTAACTCCCCGGCCCTTTTCTTGGACATTTTGTCTTTTGAGAAGAGCCAGAGGTTGCATGGTACCAGGTCCCAAGAACAAGGTGGGTGCAGACACAGCACTGTGTCTAGAGTCTCCTTTTCCACTGGAAAGTACTCGCTAGCAGTACTGACTGTATTTTTAAATATACCTTGTAAAGACAATCATGGAAGACTT
>PVIR01037340.1:0-15171 GCA_004026965.1 Petromus typicus | reverse complement strand
GACATTGTTAGGCTCCTTTTCTGACGCGAAGGTGCCAGACCACAGAGTGTAATAACCCAGCGTGGTTCCGCCAGGGCGGCCTTGCCTCTGTGCACTGACCGGAGAGTGAGTCATCGTCGGCCCTGTCTCTCCCTGGCGTGGTGTCCGCAGTGCCACCCCGTGCCCCAGTCCACGGCTGAGCCCCCGGGCCGAGCCTGTTGACTCAGGCTGCTTCTGAGCGTGTGTGGTGAGGACCTCCGAGAGCACAGTGCTGGCTTTTTTTTTTACCACAAAGTACAAGCCACCCGGGTTAACACACGTGAGCTGTTTGTCCTTGTGGACAAAGGTAAGGGAAGATAAGTGAAAAAATAAGGCGGCATGGCGAAAAGGAATGGTTCTGGGAATAGATCTTTTTGAAGTATTTTCTAACATTCTGATTTTCTAAAGGTTTCCATAAAATCTGACTGTGTTTTTGCTCATTTTAAAGGAATTCAAAGAGTAGGGATATGAGAGTGGACAGGAAAGAAAGCATTTTGCCGTTTAGAAAGAAATCTGTGTGCACTCGAAGGAACCGCGCTGCAGCGCGCAGAGGGCCCTCTGCCTTGCCTGACTCCCGCGTCTCCCGGGCCTTTCTCTCTAGCAGGACACAGGTGTGGCCTGGAGTGAGTCCCTGGCTAGGGCCAGTCTGTCCATAGGAGCACTCTCCTGGTCTTGTCCACCTTTGGCAGAGGTGGTAGCAAAACTCCTGCAGGTTGGGAGAGACGCGCACTTGCTGGCCAATCACTGACTTCCGCATGGGGAGGCTGGCTTTGGTTCCTGCGCCCGTTCTGAGTCCTGCTGGGGCGTGAGGCCCAGATCCGCACTCTGTCCATCTGCGCCTCCCCCGAGTATGCCGGGCTGTGCATGTGGAGGCTGGAAGCGTCGGCACGTTTTCGTGCTACTGCATCCAAGGTCCAGGTTCCTTTAGTCGGTAGACATGTGCTGTGTGCGCCAGTGGGGTCTGGGTTGGGTAGGGGTGCCTGCCCGGGGGCAGTGAGGTTGGCATCATGGGCTGGGTACTTCCTCTCGGGCAGAACATAAACGGAAGGCAGGTTCTCAGGGTGTGGATGTTCCGCCCAGGCTGGCTGAGACCCTTAGACATGGGTGTGTCCCTCACTTTGCTAGCCCCTTTCCCCTGCCATGGGAAAGCCCTGTGATGGCACCTTCCAGGGGGAAGCGTGATTCTGCTGATACTTCCGGAAGTTCCATCTGATCGGGTGATTCTGTTTCCGTGGGCTGAGGGGAAACGGAGCCTCAGAATGGGAGGCTGGTAGAGCTGCCCGCTCCTGCACAGGGAGCAGAGAATGAGGGAGGAGCCCGAGACGAGGGGCTAGGCCTCCACAGTCTCCAGGGTCCCCCGTGACCCCTCCAGCTCTGGTCTCATCCAGGGGTCACCGGGAGCCAGCCAGCTTCCCGAGGCCCATAGGCAGGTGGGCCCTCCGCGCAGTGAGCCTGGCAGGGTGTATTTTGGATGCCAATTGTGACCGTATGTTTGCTGTTTTATTGGAAAAGTACAAAAAGGAGGGCCAGGTCTACCTGACACAGACTCACTCGCTGCTCTGCTCTTACTTTGCGGAGAAGTGAGAGGCCAATCGCATGGAGATGACATTTCTTCGTATGTGGAAGTTACCGTCTTAGCCGTTTCCCCCACGGCAGGCCTTGTTCTCTTGCTGAGGCTCTCAGACTGCTGGGCTCTCGTGACCCCACGGCTGGGACTCCCAGCTTGCGTCCTCGAGTCCAGCCTCCGTCCTGACCCACTTTAGCGTGTGCAGCACAGTGTCATGAAAGCATTCCTGTCGTCTTCAGCCCTCGCCACTCTCCATGTCCAGAACCTTTTCATCTTCCAGACTGGTCTCCGTGTGCACTAAACTGTTTGTCATTGTCTCGGCCTCAGCTGCATCTGGCAGTCATGCTTCGGAAGTGTCCTTTGGCTCATGTCTACAAGGAGACACTTGTCAGCACACATGCCATTGTGGTACACACCGAGGCCGGAGTGCCAGGGATTCCGGGCATTTAGTTGACAGCTGTGCTGACTTGGACTTTTCTCCACCCTGTGTCCCCGACGCAGTGAGAACAATCTCCAGGAGGACCTTTTCGACCAGATCTTGGCCGGGAAGCTGGAGTTTCCAGCCCCCTACTGGGACAACATCACCGACTCGGCCAAGGTACCGTCCCTCCTCCCCTGCACTGTGCTCTGCGGCGGGGCCTCGGTGCCAATGTGGGGCTGACTCTGACCCTCTGCTGGCACCCATCGTGTAGTCTGCCCCATGGCCGTCTTCCTGTTGCCATCTCTCTTTCTCCTCTGACCCGTCAGCACTGATTGCTCATCGATTCAGGAGCCACGTGGGGCCACCCATGGGGACTCGGGAATGTCTCCTGAACCGCAGAGGAAAGTCCTGCCGGGCCCAGGGCTTTTCAGGAAGAACGTCTTGCTCTCATGTAGCCTCAGGAGGCATCTCCTCCTGCTCTGGGGCCACCAGGCAGCAGTGTCAGCCCCGGTGTTGGCGCTTGGAGGCCGGAGGCTGCATGGCCTGTCCCGGGAAGGGCATGGTCCAAAGGCAGCCTCCTGATTGATGCTGGGATTGTCCCTTCTCCTCTGTGCTCCTCCCCCTTTCCTCCTCTCCTTCTAGGAATTAATCAGTCAGATGCTCCAAGTAGACGTGGAGGCTCGCTGTACCGCAGGACAGATCCTGTGTCACCCCTGGGTGTCGGTAAGTACCTCCGTCCAGCTGGCTGCGTGTGTCCGGGCTCTCCTGGCTGTGTGCCGTGCACAGGTGCCGGTTGTGCCTGGCAGATAAGTGTGTCTGGTTCCTAACAAGTGAGTAGCAGGAAGGGAACTGTTGGGAAAAGCCGAGCCACAGACCCTGCTTCCTGCGCACCCCAGTGGTCGCTGCCCCTGTCCGAGCCCGTTTCCTCTCTGAAGCGGGAGAGGCCGGCTCCAACCCTCTGTAGGAAGCCTGCACGCCTCACCTCGCCCTGTTTCCGGGCTTGAGAGTTTCCAGGGTGTGTCCGGGGATGCACGGGAGGTCTGGGCCTGAAGGTAGTGGGAGGTTCGGTGACCAGAGCTCCCCATCTTGGGGACACAGGAAAGAGTTGGTTTCTTAGCCAGCAGCCCCCTCCCTGTGCACCTCCCTGCTCTGCGCCCTGCTTTCCTGGGCTTGACGATGCTGAGACGCTGCGTCTCCGTGAGCCGGGCAGGCTTGTAACTCAGCCCGCTGGGGCCGGGCGTGTTGAGGCTGGAACCTGGACCTCTACACACTGGCCACGTGCGAGCCCGCTGAGCTGCCTGCCTGGCACCCGCCCCTCACTGTGTGGCCCAGGCTGGTCTGGGAACCTGGACTGCCGATCCTCCTGCCTCAGCTCCCGGCAGGCTGAAACGCAGGAGTGAGCAGCTGCACCAAACACCATCTCCTAATGAGCGTTACAGACCGTTGATTTTTTATCTTCCATGGATG
Organism: Petromus typicus; assembly: GCA_004026965.1. Taxonomy (NCBI): domain Eukaryota; kingdom Metazoa; phylum Chordata; class Mammalia; order Rodentia; family Petromuridae; genus Petromus; species Petromus typicus. Next base: position 11,698 of record PVIR01037340.1, on the reverse strand, counting down.
AGTGGGGGGGCCGTGGGGAAATATGTGTCATGGAAGGTCTCGGAAGCCCAGGAAAGTCCTCCGTGTGTCTGGAGGCCTGTGGCCCTCGTGGCCTTTTCTGGTTCTGAGGCGTGGGAGAGACAAGACAGGGTTTCGGAGGGCCTGGCGCTACTGAGTAGCAAGAGTTTGTGTGTGGGATTCTGGGGCTCCACCTGGGGCTTGCACACGCCCCGCTCCCACAGCGTCAGCCCCAGCGCAGCGATGGCTTCCCAACAGTCTTGCTCCCCTAGCCTGTGTCTGAGATGGAGCCAGTTAGATGGTTGGCAGGTGTGCTCTCACCTTAGATGAGAGAGAAGGAAATCCTGTGTTTTCATTGTCCCTTTTATTTTCTACAGGACGATACATCCCTGGAGAATAATATGCAAGCGGAAGTCACAGGGAAACTGAAACAGCACTTCCATAGCGCACTTCCCAAGCAGAACAGCACCACCACCGGGGTCTCCGTCATCGTGGTGAGTGGGGCGGGCAGCCCGAGTGAGAGCGGGAGGCCAGGCTGACGGGTGCAGGCGTCAGGGCCCCGCCCCTTGCTCTACTTCACCCCGCTGGCCTCTCAGAGTGCGGGTGCAGCGTGAGCAGATGGCTCCCCCCGCCCCCGGCCGGGGTGCAGGCATTGGGCAGTCTGGGGGATTTGGGATAAGAAGTAGCCACAGTTAAATTCCATTTTTTTTTTTTTTTTACAACCTAGCATTTTATAGAGGGCAGTGTGGGGGCTCTTGGAACTAGAGAGCAACTATTTTTTAAAAAATTTTGTTTTCAGGCCTAGTAAAATTATATAAAAAGTTAGTAACAGCGATCACCATTATTTCTTTTCTACCTTTTTATATGTGCTCTTTAACACGTCCCGCCAGCTTGACACACCAGTGGGGCATGCATGGCTGTCCCCCAGTGGGTGTCTCCCACGCTGCCCGATGGGACAGGCAGACGTGTACTGCCAGTGGGCAGCGAGACACACGGGTGACGGTCCAGTCTGGATGTGCTATCTGTTGACATAAATATAGCAGATTAAAATGTATAGGAGCCCTGACAGTAAGGGAGGCAGAGGAAGCGAGGGCAGCAAGGACAGGCTGGGGAGGCCCAGGCCCAGCCCCAGGGACAGGCCAGTTCCTCGGCTCCACAGCCACCTCCCACGGGGGAAGGGCTGCGAGCCTTCGGCCTCGCACTTCCGGGAAAGGCAAAGGCCCAGGCGAGAGCGGAAGGAGCCCCACACTCACGTGCCCGGAACACGGCTGGCTCTGCTGTCCCCCCGAACATCCACACTGTTCTCAGCACCTGCCAGCCTGTCGTGCTGGCCTCTCCCTGGGTGCTACGTTTATGTGGCCACCCTCTGGATGTCCCGACGTTGCCCCCCATTGTATCCCTGCCCCGCAGAGTGCTGCTCCCAGTGCCAACAGCAGGTCTTTGGGGCTGTGCCTGGCCAAGGACGGGGCTGACTGCCCGAGAACTGTGCTTCCCCACTGTTGAGAGTGCTCTGCTGAAGGCGTGAGAAAGTCTAAATATCTTAGAATTATGCTCTAGACACCTGGAAAGGAACCCTCCGAAGTGACCCCCTGCGAGAGCTGGCGTGTAGCCTCGCCATGCTCTGCATTAGGAGGGACTTCTGGAAAAACTTGGGAAAGGAAGACGTTCAGAACTGGCCTTGCCAGGCCGGGAGCCCAGCTCAGAGGCAGAGCGCGTGCTTAGTGTGAATGAGACCCGGAGCTCCATCCTGGCCCTGGCGGGGAGATCGGCCTATCCAGCACGGCATGTGACAAACCTTAGACACCTGTTGGAATCCAGATGTTGTAACTGGATGCTTACGAGCTGCAGGGCGCTTGAAGAGTGACAAGCTTTCCAGCCTGCCGCAGCTCGGGGTGCCCTCGGGCTCCCCCCTGAGCCCCCAAGCCTGCCAGCTCTTGGCGGCCAAGCTTCTGGAGCTGGAGCTGGAGCTTGGGTGAGGTTGACGGTGTGGGCTGTGCTCCGGGCACTGCGTGAGACCAGCCCTGGTGGGGTGCGGTTTCTGGGCGCCTCCCATGCTGAGCAGGAAGGAATCTGTGCTGAGCGAGCCGCCTGCCCGTGCGATCCCAGGGGTCCTTGGGAGCCCCGCTGTGTGCTTTGGAGATGGCCGCTCCGAATGCTCAAAAGACGAAGCTGGCCCTGGGGATTCTGCAGGCAGTGGTGGCTGTGAAAGCTGGGTTGACGTGTGTTGTTTGGCATGTGTTGGCAGGGCCCTGTCTAACTGCGTGTTCCCCACAAGACACTGCAGGCTGTTGGCAAATGGCATCATCCCATCTGCATTGCCAAAGCTGACCTTGGGTCACTAGGACAGCGCTATGTGCCAGCCTCTTCAAGGAGAGGAGTCTGGCAGTGCCCGCCCCAGGCCTGAAAGCCGCTTGCAAAGTTTTTCTTGTCTGTGAGAGTGGCAGGAGGGAAAGGCCTCTTGCTTACCTGACCCAGCCAGGCCCAAGCCTGGGTTGTGTTGTGCGGGGGACCTGTGTGGGGTCTCTGCCTTTGTCCTTGCCCTCGTCACCTCGACTCTGTCTGGGTGACCCAGCCCTGCGGACAGTTTTACAAGCTTTTTCATATTAAAAAGAACCATAAAACAACTGGCCCTGATGCCTATGGCCTCATTACTATGTGAGCTAAGATGGTTCCTGCATGGAGTGTGAGTAGGGTCAGAGTTTGGCTGGATAGTTAGACATTTGTGACGCGGCCTGCAGGCTGCACTTGGGCCGCCCTTCCCCCTCTTCCCCCCCTTCATCCCCCCATTGGTGCCTGAGGCCCTGTGAGAAAAGGCAGGAAGTGGTATTTAAAGGTGAGAGGAAGTAGAGCTGACAGTCTGTCTGCATTTTGTCTGGCTGTGAGAGACACCTCCCTGAGTTTCCTCTGCTCCCCCGGGCATGACTGGGGAGCCCCATGCTCCCCAAGAGCGGCCCGTGACTCAGCCCCGACAGCTGCTTGCCCTGCTCAGATTCTGCGGTATCTTCCTGACGGCCTGGCAAGCCCCCGCCCCTCCGGGCACTGTCGGACTGATCAGCAATCCTGTCTGCCTTCTCCCAGGGAGGAAGCTGCTGGCGCCAGGGCAGAGGATGGTCCCAGTAGCTTTGTCAGCGGCTGCTTTTCACACAGGTGGATGGCAGGATAAGATAGGTGGCTTTGTGAAGGGATCTGTTCTCCTTGTCCACTACACTTTCAAAGCTGAACTTCTACCAGTAAGAGTCTGCCAGCCTTTGAGATAAGAGAAGATAAATGTATTGCACGGAAGACTTTGGTTTTATATTTCAGAAAGGCCCGTGGTTTGGGATTGCACTTCCACTTTTTGTCACTTGCCTTTTGCACGTAGAAGTCAGGACAGTGCGTTTGGGGGACGGTTTCTTTGTCCTCCAAGTGGACTCAACCCTGAGACCAGCAGGGGCCACCTAGTGGCGTAGACGGGAATCACAAGAAGCCTCTCACTGCACCCAGCAGCGCGGCCCGCGCCCGCCAGAGGGGGAGCTCTTTGTGCTCCAGGGACGGGGGATGCGGGGTTGTTTATTTAAAGACTGCGCTGCCTCTGTTGAAAGTAAGTCTGGTTTCTGTCCCTGCTTCTCTCCCTCTCCTGCCTCTCCTGCCGCCCGCCTTGCTTCCCCGCCTAGGTCCAAGGCCACGGTACGTACTAACTGCATGGCCATGCTTCCCTGCTGCCCCGTCGCGTGACCTGACGGGAGGAGGACAGGAGAAATAACGTGGGCGGCGGGGCTCCCACCCCAGAGAAGTCTGCTTCCGAGTTGTGGGCGCTGTCCGCTTGTCTCCTGCGGGAGGAGGAGCCGGTGCTGAGCTGTGGACAGGCCTCCTGCCGCCTCTGCCCCAGGGACGAAGCTGCCGTTGGACATGAGTCAGTGCTCAGCTTGTGCTCACTGAGGCCTGCAGAGGACACGGCCCCGAGGCCGCCGTGCAGCCCATCTTGGGAAGCCTCGCAGTGTTTCCTCAGGGCTTGGTGGTTATTGCAGTGCCCTCCAGGCTGACGAGGTCACGGGCTACCTCCTGGCCACTGTCCCTTTCCAGAAACTCAGCACGATGGCAGCTCGAGGGCCCCGAGGAAGCAGCACACAGGAAAGGGAGAGAGAAAGAGAGGCTCATGGGCTAGGGCTCCTCCTGAGCTACTGAGCAGACGAAATGCTTTGGGGCTGACAAGGTTTAAAGTCCACTTCTAGGGAGAGGCGCTCACAGCGGACCTTAGAGACGGCAGCCGTGCTGGTCCAGGTCTCCGGCCTCTTCTAAATGGCGCAGCTACTTGGGCCACAAGAGCATTCTGTATATCGGTGCTACCTGAGATTCAGATAACCCGGCAGAGACTGAGCAGCCTGTGGCCTTTGCTGGTTTTCCTGGAATCTCTGAGCGAGGCTGAGGCAGGACAGGACTCTCGGCCATGCCATCCCCACAGAGCAGCTGCTGCCAAGCAGGTGGGAGGCGGAGGCGAGGGTGCCCCACACCATGGCTCCTCGGGAAGCGTGACGTTATTTCTCCTCGCCTGCGTCCTGTGCATGCTGTGTCGTCTCTGATCACTGTAGCAGTGAGCAAAGCCCAGGCCGGGTGACTAACGCGTCGTCTGCTGGTTTCTCCCCAGAACACGGCTCTAGATAAGGAGGGGCAGATTTTCTACAGCAAGCATTGTCAGGAAGGCAGCAGACCTGCGATGGAGCGGAGCTCGCCCACTCCTCTGCCTGCCGAGGAGCCCCCCGAGTCTGGGGCAGCCCCTGTCCCGGCCCCTCCAGATTCCCCCCCACATTCCCATTCCCCTTCTGCCTCAGGCTGCGAGCGGGCAGGGACCTGGCGCCGCCACCGAGACTGAGCCCTGTGCCAACTGGCCGAGGCTGCTCCACAGGCTGCTGTTCCGTGCTGGGCCCCTCTCCTCTGACTATGGCTGGCATTGGGGGTCCATGGTCTCCGGGGCTGCTTGGAACTGAGCCCGGTGTCCCAAGGGGGGCAGGGCTGGCCTCACCCACCCTGTGCTCTGGAGTGACCTCTGTCCGCTGGCTCGGAGCCCGGCGTTGGCAGTGACTCTGTCATGTCGCTGTGTTTAGCTGGGGGATGCTGCACCGCTTGGCCAGCTGTGTGCGGCGTAATGGATTTCTGTAGAAGCGCTGCGGGGATGAGCAGGCTCCTTTGGACTGCACCAGCTGCTCCTTTTCTCTCAGAGGTCCCAGGCCACATCACCCCTTGGTGCCCGTCGTAGAAGCGGTGACGGGCCCCCTCCTCAGCAGTTGTGGGTGCCGAGTTGCCCCTCTGGTCCGTCAGGCCTGGAGGCGGCTGGAGTGCTGGGCGCACCTCAGACAAGTGGCCTGTTTATTTGTACACAGACCACAGGGACCGCTTCTTCCCTGGTGACGCGCATTCCTGCACCCTGCGTCCGTGTTAGGAAGCACCACTGCAGCTGTGCCCTGGGGCCCGGCGTCTGCACCGGGGGCCGCCCCAGCTTCGCATCCGCTTTTCCTTGGGAGCCGCCGGGGCGCGGCGGCCGCGGCCAGGACTGGAGCAGGTGCTCCTCAGATTTCCTGATGCTCACCTTCTGGAAGGCTGCTGGCAGTTTTTCCTTTTCTCCACCACCCCTCTCTTTTTAACGATTGTACATGATCATGTATTTGTTCTGCCTGCCCTCTTCTGAACAGGTGGGCCCTATGTGTAGTTCATTCTCATCGTTAGATTTTGCCTTCTGCAAGTGTCCCCAACCTGCAATAAACTCTTCCCTCTTCAGAAAAAAGCCATCGGGGATGGGCAGAGGATTCCGTGTGGCTGCTTTGCAGAGAGCGCGTGGTGGTCAAAGTGCATGTCCAGGGCACAGACTGGCAGTGCCACCGTCTGGGCCACCAGAAAAAAGTCGGGACTCAAGCAGAAGTCGTGGGGATGGGGATGTGGCTTGGTGGGAGGCTGTGGCCATAGAGAAGGGGCCACTGGTTCAAGGTGGAGCTTTTGGGGAGCCCTAGCAGTGAGCTCAGACTTCCCAGGAAACAGGCGTCGGGGTGCCGTCCTTCGTCTGCCCTCTCCCTGCCAGGTTGTGCAGTCTGTCTCTGCTCGCGCTCCGCAGGGCTCTGGATGACCCTCACGGCATCCCCCGCCTGTGCCCGGGTAGCAGCGGCTGCCTCTCGCTGGAGAGCGCTGCACACCGTCCGGCTGCTGACAAGTGACAGCCGGTGGGCCCTGGGCTGGCTCATCTCCGCTCTGGTCTGCTGGCCCATCGTGATGTGCGTGTGGGCTTCCTGGGTCCACAGTACGGGCAGCGGCGTAGCTGCGGTCTGGGTCTTGTACACACTGCCTGTGTCTGTCCTGACCAGTGTAAGGACAAGCTGTCTTAGCGTCCCATGGAAATGTCGTCATGCCTAGAAAGGAAGAGTTGATGTGCAAGGGTGATCAGAATGGACGGCCCTGGCATTTTAAGCTTCATTACAAGCTGGGTGTGGTGGGGCGCGGCCGGGGCGGGAGGATCAGAGTTCAGAGCCAGCCCGCACTGCATAGTGAGAACTTCTCAAGTGTTACAGTGAAGGACGTGTTGCCATTAGTCTTCAGAAGACCACCTCGCTTTGAATACATATCACCCTGTCACTGGTAGGAGTTGGAATTCTTTCTTAGGCGTGTTTAGAGGTCTGATTAAAACATGTGAGTGCTGATGCTGCATGCCACCCGATGACTGGAAAAGGAAAGTCCAGAAAAGCATTCTGTGTCTCTCACCCCTCGTTCCCTGGACCGAGCACTGTGTGGCTTCTGGCTTGTCCCCAGAGTCAAGCGTGACCATGAAAAGTAAATCGTTTGAGAAGACTTGGGCCATTGCGGCAGCCACTGCAGTGCAACCAGGCTCGGAAGAGGACTTGCAGGGCGGCCACAGAGATGGACGAGTCATTGTGGGAAAACTTGAGACCATATCGCTAAGTGAAATGAAACACACAGACTTTAATTTCTCTTTATATGAGAAACCCAGAATGTAAAGAGCAAAATAAAAGGTAGATAATAGGAAGTAGGGAGCTAGATCTTACTTTATATTTTTTCAGAACCAGGGAACAAACTCAAGACCTTGCACTTAGCAGGTGATGGCACCACTGAGCTACATCCTGGGGCCCATAGAGCTTTGTCAGCTTGGAAAGGGATTGAGAGGTGGCAGGAAGGGGGACCCGGGGAGGTGACACAAGAATGAAGGCGTTGTGTGTGTGCACTGACTCCCCACGAGGAATGTGACCATTGTGCATGTTACACCAATCAAATAGCTAAAAACATCAAGCCAGTGATACGGCTGATGGAAAATAAGTGACAGGAGTGATGGGGCAAGTGTGTCCGAAGCAAGGTGGTGGTTTGAGTGGGATTCACGGCAATGCCTGTTACTGTAATACCTGTTTAAAAAACTCACTGTATTTTTTTATCACACTTTATAAAGGAGGAGAATAGTAAAAGGGGGAGGGGACAAGTCCCCGGCCACCTGTTGGAGCCCAGCACCACCCTCCCTGGACCTCTGAGGTGCACATCCGGGAAGCAGGTGGTGCCCTCGGCAATGCCAGCCTCGGGTGTGGAGGAAGGCGCCCGGCCCGGCAGTACTGCGCCCCCTGGAGTGGATGCACATAGGACATGGGCCTGCTTGGATACTTATGCTCCATCCACACTTGGAGAGGCGCGCGGAGGCAGAGGCGGGAACCGAGGAAGCAAAGATGGACCCAAAGTCACAGCCCACAAGAGATGGAGTCACGAAGCAGTTGAGAGCTCCCGGCCGTGGGGCCCACGTTCCTGGGGAAGTGGACGGCGTCTGTCATCAGGGTCTGCGGCGGCATGTACACAGAGATCCTGCCCCAGGGTTCCCGTGGCTCCGTCCGGTTGTCATTTCCCCATTTGCCGAGCAGACATTCATTAAGCCCTGTACTGTTCTCAGAATCCAAGTGTGATCCAGGTACTTGATTTCTGGGCTTCTCAGATCACGTGCAGAGAATGGGGCCTGTTGTCATTGCGTGTTTGTTCCTCACCCGAGCCGGGGTCAGTGTTAAAGGAATTGAGCTTTGGTGGGCTAGGAGGAAAGGAGGACGTGCTCTCTCTTAAACCTCCCTCCGTCTTTCCCTTTCCAGAAAGGTGGCTGGGATGGAGCTGTGGAGGTTGCACGGACTGATTGCATTCGGCTATCCTCCCTCGGAATGTTGTTACAGCTGACATGGGGGAACATGACGAGGGGACAGGACAGTTCAGGGCAGAAAGAAAGACGCTGGCTAACACTGTCTTGGAGAGAGCTCCAAAGCAGTTTGCTGCCCCCTGGGAACAGAATGAAAGCCCCCCGTGTCACAGCTGTCCAGCACTACATTAACACATTTTAAAGGAGCAGGTACCGTTCATTTTAGAGTATATTTCATTTATTATGCCCATGCATATTCTTTGGCTAACATAATCAGCATTAAAAAATGATTGATATTTTACCCTTTCCCACTACATCTTTGAAATCCAGATGTATTTACAGCAGGTTCTCCCTTTGGACTCGATCCATTTCCAGAGTTTAAATCCCCAGGTTCCTGCGGCTGCCGCACAGCTCTGCACATCCCACAGCCGCCCTCGTCCCGTGCGCAGCTGCTCCTGCTCTGTGACCTGACGACGGACTCGTCTAAGATGGCTCACAGGTCAGAGTCCGGCCCAGACCTCAGCCCGAGTCCCGGTTCTGTTCCGGCTCATGAGGCCTGGACCTGGGAGGATCGAGGCTTCTAGCAGCCATCAGCCACGCATCCTCAGGTGCGGTCTCAGCCCAGCATCCCGAGACCTCTGTGCGGATCCCGGCAGACACCAGCTGGTTGTGGCTGGGCACAGCCCCCCTTCCCCCCGGGTGCAGTTTGGACCTGGAGAGGGCCTGTGGGCACAGCTAAAGCAAGTCGCCCCAAAGAAGACAGCCTGAGTGGGGAGGGCGTGTGAGGCCTTGGCAGCCAAGGAGCAGCAGAGGGGTACTTGGTTGGGAAAGCCGAAGGCGCGCGGCTTTTTGTCTGGCTGTGTGAGGGCACGTTCTGGGAGGGCGCAGGCTCCATTTCCCCAGAAGGTCGCCAGAGTGAGCAGGTAGCAACAGTCTTGAGTGGAGGTGGAGAGGTTGCAGTTACAGAGCGGTCCATGGAATCGGCTGCTCTATGAGGGGTGGCTTAGCCTGCTGTTGGAAATGCCCAGGTGCCAGCGACAGTGGATAGGGTTTCGATCCTGTCTCACTCAAGCTGCACAGCTCTCAGTGCTGGGAATTGATGCCCCATTTAGTAAGGAAGGAGGCTTGGGGTTTGGGTCCCTCTGTCCAGGCTGCCCATCAACGGGGGCCTTGGTGGCTGAGGATCTGCAGCAGCAGCGGTGTTCAGCTGAGCCCTGAGGTGGGCTGGCTTCCCGGAGAGAGGGAGGCGGGATGATACAGTGCCGGCACCAGAGCCTTGGCCTTGGGGACAGCTGAGCACCTGCCTTTACCTGGACAGAGCTGGGCCGTGGGCCCCAGCAGGCTGGACACTTGCAGCTTGGCAGAGTGAGTCCCGATCTGCTAGGCTTGGGTGAGTACCTGTCAGGCTGAAGACTAAAGCTGGGTCTGGGAAACACCTTTCAAACTGTCCAAGTGCGAAGCTGTGGCCTCCCAGGTTTCGTGAAATAACCACCCTGCCCAGCTCACCCACCATCTCGGTTCCTGGCAAGGAAAAATATTCCTGAATTTGAGGCAGAAAAATTCACTTCACATTTCCTGCATGTGATTGCTGAGGACCCGGTATTCCTAGGGGTGTGTGGAGTGGGGTCTCTGGAGATGGCTGGCTGTGGCCAAACCACCTCCCCTGGGCCGGAGAGGAGGCTGTGATGGGCCTTGGTGTGCGCAAGCTCATCGTTGGTTGGTAGTGATCAGGGCCTCTAGGGATGCAGCAGTGTGGTTAGTAGCAAGCCAAGCACAGGAGCATGTGCTTGTAGTCCTGGTGACACAGGAGGCTGATTCAGGAGGATCTCTAGCCCAAGAATACAGGGCCAGCCTGGGAGAAATGAGATATTTGAGAGAAAAAAAAAAAAAACAAAAAAAAAAAAAAAACTCTGGGTTGTTGGAATAATGCCCTGTGATTACAGAAGACCCAAGAAATGCTTCAGGGAGTCAGATCTATAACAAAAATCCAAAAGATGTTCTACTGACTGGAAATGGGACTTTAAAAACTTGTTTAATGTGCTATTTTGGTTTTCTGTGTTTTTTATCTGCTGTTCCGTGGCGTTCCCCTTCCTTCATGCGAAGAGGATGTTTGGGGGCTTCCTGGCCTCCATTCCTCCCCTGCAGTGATGGTTTGTGAAGCTGAAGGAGCCGATGTGGGGCTGGGTCGGGGGTGCTGCCACAGCAGACACTGCAGCTCAGCACAGCACGGCCGCTCTGGGCATGCCGGCTAGGGCAGTGTCGGCCTGGGCCCCCGGCGCCCCCTTCATGTGTCACGCCTGCCGCGGGCTATCAGCTGCTGTTCGCTGGGAAGCTTGAGGCCAGGACTCCCTAAAGCAGCCAGAAACTTGAGGCAGGATATTTTGTGTGCTTTGTTTGCTACATAGAAATGAATTGTTTCTTTATTATGCAAAATAGGTCGTTATTCTTGATGTTTTATAAAAATGCTTATCTAAGGACATGATGTCCTTTGGGAGTAAGGTGCTCTTCTAAGAGTAACTGCCCACCGGTTTGTATTCGTGCATTTTGGATCTTCACACGTCTTCACAGCCCTCCAGCTCCTGCCCAGGGTGTGCATGGTGTTTATTAAATGGCAGCCTTGCAGGGCTTGCTCAGTCATATGTTATGAGGGATGGATGTGCTGGGGGGAAGCTTGATTTCACAAGGGGATGTCTCTGAGTTAACTTATGGTGTGGGAAGCTCGCGTGGCTGGGCCAGCCACGGCCAGCGCCAGATGTGCGGCCTGGCTCCTCTTGTCCATCTTTACTTTCCTTTATTTAAATTCACTTACACTGACTTAAGAGTTAAAACTGGATAAAGATAAGTGACTGCTGAGTAAACCCCAAGAAATACAGAGCTACCTGATTCAGTCATTAAAAAATGCTTGCACTGATGGAAGCTATTTGTTTTGTAAAGTATCTTTTTTGAAGTATTGCTGACGTTCAGTTAGTTTTCTGTGGTGTAAGTTCTAAAAAACGATATGAAGTATGAAGAAACATTCATTCTTAAGTTCCAGGAGGCACACTTCACTCTGCTCATGGCTTGGGAACACAGGTAGGTAGTTGATCATGTCTGGCATATGATGTAGGTAATGCTGATTTTTTTAATGTTTCCAAAGTACAATATTTAAAGTTTAATACTAGTCGGGATGCTGAGTCAGTTAACTTACCAGTAACTTGGATACTTCTACATCTTTTTTTTTTTTTTAAATAGCAAAACATGTATTGGTACATTTTAGGCATGTATAATAACACTTATCATACGGAATTTGCCCCATACCCGATACATCTGCCTCTTTTCCCCCTTCCCCTCTCTCTCTCCTCCCAAACAAAAACTTTGTTTCTTTTTTTTCCCTTCTATTTTTTTTTTCTGGTCCCTTCCTTGCTTTCTCCCCCCTTCCCTGTTCCTCTTCCCATTTGAACATTTTCTTCTTATTTCCCAATAGCTATTATACATTTTAGTCCATAGTTCCACTTTGTTTCTCACACCAGTATATAAATGTGTGTACAGTTTATTTCATAAGAATATGGTCTCCAGGGCCGGGGA
>PVIR01037339.1:0-15198 GCA_004026965.1 Petromus typicus | reverse complement strand
TTCAGTATATACAAGATATGGTTCTCCCTACCCCTTCAGTCTTTGAAGAAAATATGTTATCAACACTTCACTCTTTTATCTTTTTCAATAAAGTAGAAATTGTTGGTATGCTACAGGTAAGTTAACTTATTCCCTTTCCTACTTATAAAAGCACCTGCTTGATTGATGCCATTTAAAATATTAATTGCCCGAAGCAAAACAAAACATCTTTTTCCTTTAAATCCCCAAATTGAGTTTTAGCTTTGTTAAAGTTTAAAGGTAGGGCCGGGGATTTAGCTCAGTGGTTCGAGGGCCTGTCTTGCAAGCGCAAGGGCCCAGGTTCGATCCCCAGGTAACCGTATTCAATACTGGGCATGGAGACTCACACCCAGCAGCAATCAGTACCAGTGTGGGGCTTGGTGGCTCATGCCTGTAATCCCAGCACTTGAGAGGCAGAGGCAATAGGATTGCTGTGAGGTGAGTTTGAGGCTGAGCTCAGGGCCAGCCTGAACAACAAAGCAAAACCCTGTCTCAAAAAAAAAGAAATTTAAAGTTCAAAGGTAAATATGTTTATATTACAAGAGATTATGATAAGTAATGGTACTGAGGCCACTGTGTTTGGGTAGAAAATGTAAGTTTTGTAATAAATGCAGCTTGAGGCTAAGGATATAGCTAATGATAGAATTCTTGTTCAGCTTGCATGAGTTCGAGCTCCAGTGTTGTGAGGGCAGAAAAATGGGGCGGGGACCTGAAGAAATTATAGTGGAAAGATAACAAAGAAGTACCTGAACGTGAAATTTCAGAGACTATTAATTGTAGTTTATCATAAAATGAAGCCAGGAGAAATGTCATTTAATATATACATTCTGTAGAATTTATGGGAATCTTGGATAGTGATGCAGTAAAGGCCTACTTTTAGGGACGCAGGATTATAATGAGAGGCAAATTATATCTGCATGTATTCCTACCGAAAGACATGTTGTAATGCATGAAAGTGAAAAATTAAGCGAACGAATTTTTTACTTCATAGTTGCTATGTATTTTAGACAGCTTTCTGAATCCCTCAGTTTTTGTGCCTTACACTATAAAGTGAAGATTAAATGAAATTTTCCATGTAAGTAGTGTTGAACGCATTGTAACACTCAACAGCATTAAAAAAAATAAATCTACTGATTACTGCTTATTACACTCCAAATTTTATTTCAGTAGTTTTTCCAGGGTCTCGGTTGTGTTAATAGAGTACATAGTTAAAAGCTGCGTTCTACATTCTAGATCAAAAGTTCTAAGGACTGACCAATACTCTGCATTTATAATGCCCTCAAAGTTGAATCATATCACAGTGTGTAAATTGTTCTAATTTGTAAAAGAAGTTTATATAGTTCAGAGAAGAATTGTTATTTGCAAACCCCTTTCATATGGTTTTTATTTCTATAATACCCATATTGTAAAATAACATGTGGCATGACTTGGAAGATATTTAAAACTTAAGATACAAGTAAAAATACAAAATTTGGGTTTGTTAAATATAGAGAAGTAAATAAAAGTCAGAGCTGCTTGGTGGCATGTCTAATAAAGCAGTATGTTCAATCTTCGATCCTTTTTGAAAATTTCTATATTCTCTGTTTTTGTCATTTTTTTTAGATTTTATTTTTATTTTTATATTTTTGGTACCAGCAATTGAACTTGGGAGCAATCGAACTTGTAACTGCCTTACACTTGTAAGGCAGACACCAAAACCGCTTGAACTAAATCCCCGGCCCTCATTTATTTAAAAAAAAAACAAAACGAAACATGAGTTCATTTAAATATTTTACACATAAGGTTGACCATCTCATAACGGAAATGTTGAACAAGTGTTTCAGATTTCAGTTGTTCAGATTCCATAAACTTTCTGAGTTGAACATCTATAATCCAATTTTCTTTTCTTGAGACAGTCTCTCTTTATAGTTCAGGGTGGCCTTGAGCTCAGCCTCAAACTCACAGCAATCCTCCTGCCTCTGCCTCCCAAGTGTTGGGATTAGAGGCATGAGCCACCACGCAGCGCTGTTGTATATGGCTACCGGGGGATGAGCCTGGGCTCTTGTGCTTGCGAGACAGGCGACAGGGTGCCGGAAGCACTGAACTAAATCACCAGCCTATAATCCAAATATGTGAAGGAAAAATTGCTCTTAACTAAAAATTTTTGAACTTTGTATTACTGCTTAAAAGGTCTTGGTGTTTTAGATTTTGGATGCTTAAACTTGCAACTCATTTTCCTGTAAGTAGAAATAATTCCATTTTGTGTTGACTAGTGGATGTTTTCTGTTCATTTAAGACAGACCTATAAGCATAATATAATAAATAGGCAATACAGTCTGGTAAGTATAATAGCAGTCCTACCTATAAAATATTATGATTAGATAGTAACAGAGAAAGGGATTTGGTACCAATTTCTGTTAATTCTTTATAAGGTGCTATCTGCTGCTAGTTAGTAGAGCCTCATTTTCTGGTTCAGTTTTGATTCCTGGTTTCCATAGATGTTCCTGAGTTACACTAATCTTTTTTCTTATTTTGAGACAGGGTCTTGTTTCATAGTTGAAGCTCTTCTCAAACTTTATATATAGCCTGGGCCAGCCTTGAACTCATGACAATCCTCCTGCCTCAGGCTCTTGAGAGCTGGGATTACAGGCATGTGCTACCATGCCCGGCTACACTAATGTTTTTCTTTGGTTCCACATGATTCAGTTTTTGTTTGTACAAATTTGTCATTCTGTTTTCTTGCTCTAAATATGAGTAAAATGATAGTTTCACTCATTAAATACAAATCATTTTAAATTGTTCATTCTTTGCTTTCCTACAGTTTGCTGTGTAAAATTCTAGTTGCCAGTTCTATGATACTGTTTCTCTTGATGGTAGGCCTTATTTCCAAAGTACTGGGAAAGCAAGGACTTTTTGAGGAGCAATTTAAATGATACATTTTTACATTGTGTGAGATTAGTCTTGAATTCAGATGCTGTGTGATAACAGACATGATCAAAGCTCTGTGTAACAAGATAGGACATGTTTGTCTTTTTTTAAGGAGAAGTTGGAATAGGCAACCAATCTGGTACCATACAGAAAATGTTCCTTAATACCTACTATAGTGAATATAAAGCTGGTAGTGGGAAGTTCCAAACATACTTGGATTGATAGTATTTAGACTTCAGCCTTGGTGGGGCTAAGATAGTATTCAGTGTACTTCTAGCTGAGGTAGTGCAAAACAAAAATATTAGCAAAATTTTGATGCAAAATTGGGACAAGGAATATTGAACCAGCAATCAGGAAAGCTATATGATGTAAATGATTAGGTTTGGATAAGTTGACAGGACATGAGTGAATTTCTTAATCTGTCTCAGTTATAAGGAGGCAGCCACAGAAGGTGGCACATCTGTAATCCAAGCACTCAGGAGATTGAGGCAGGTAAGCTACATAGTGAGCTCAAGGCCACCCGGCACAGCAGAAGAAAAATGGGCCGGGGATTTAGCTCAGTGGTTCCAGCACCTGTCTTGCAAGTGCAAGGACCTGGTTGGGTTCGATCCCTGTTAACCACATACATATAATACTGGACATGGAGGCTCACGCTCAGCAGCAATCAGTACCACATACCACAGTGCCGGGCGTGGTGGATCATGCCTGTAATCCCAGCACTTGTGAGGCAGAGACAGGAGGATTGCTGTGATGTGAATTTCAGGCTGAACTCAGGGCCAGCCTAAACTACAAAGCGAGACCCTGTCTCAAAAAAAAAAAACAAAGATAACATCTCAGATTCTTTTCTGAGTTACCTACCTAGATTAGTATACTGTGAAGGTATCCTTTAAGTCTTTTTCAAAGTAATTTAACTTACAGTAGATTTCTATGTATGTGTAATAGTGGTTATTTTCAAATATTAGATCTTTATCCTCTTTTTAGTTGTTCGTTTATTTTATTTTGTTGATACTGATAATTGAACTCAGGACCTTGCACTTGCCAGGCAGGTGCCATAACACTGAGCTAAATCTGTGTCCCCTATTTTTTTCTTTGGGACAGGGTCTCACTAAGTTGCCAAGGCAGGACTCCAACTTAGAATCCTTCTACCTCAGCCTCTCAAAGGTTGAGATTACAAGGGTATGCCATCTTGGCCTGCTCATTTTTTATATCTTTAAAACCTGAAGAAGCACACAGGCATGGTCCACATAATTATAGTCCCAGCTATTCAGGAGCCTGAGGTAGGAGGAGCACAAATTTGGGGCCAGCCTGGGCAACTTAGCAAGGCTTTGTCTCAAAATGTACAGTGCCTGGTGTATGTGAGGCCCTGGGTTCATTTCCTGGTAAGGAGAAGCAGTAAAGAAGGCTTTAGCTCTGTCCTCATTTGAAAGATTGTAGACACTTAACTTCTAAAATTAGGTTATATACACCTATAAAAATGGGTTGGCAAACTAAGGCCATAGGCCATACCATGCCTGCTATCTGTAAAGTTTAATTGGACTACAGCCACATTTACTCATTTACATAATATTGTTGGACTGTTTTCATACTGTAATAGCAGAATTGAATAATTGTACGAAAAACCACTTTTGGCCTGGAAAGCTAAAATATTTTCTATCTGGCTTTGAGGTAGTTTTAGAATAACCTTACTGATAGGAGTTTCTCCAATAGGTCCTTAAATAGCTCATTTTTTCTCTCTTTGATAAAACAACATTGCTAATACCGTCTTTCCTTTTTTCTAGTTACGACAATTTGTATCGTAGAGCATACTGAAGTTACATTTTTTTATACACTTAACCACTAGCATACTTATAAGTTTGTCTTTTATTTCACAGGAAGATGAAAAATTTTTGACAGATTTGTTTGCACAACTAACAGATGAAGCAACAGATGAGGAGAAAAGACAGGAATTGGTAAGAAATTAGATGTTACAAAAGGCGTGAGATAAAAACATTTATATTGATTTATTTTATCTTAATCTCAGGTTAACTTTTTAATGCTCTTTTTAAATTTCAGGTTAACTTTTTAAAAGAATTTTGTGCATTTTCCCAAACACTGCAACCTCAAAACAGAGATGCTTTTTTCAAGACTTTGTCAAATATGGGCATATTACCAGCTTTAGAAGTCATCCTTGTAAGTTTGTTTCTGCTCATTTTTAATTACCGTTTTTAAAAACCATTTTTAATATTGTATATTTCATAAAGCTGAAGAAGCAGTAAAATACCAGGATTAGTATCTTCACACTGTATTGAAAGAATGCTCAGTTAAGAGTTCTGTATTTTTAATAATTCGTTGACTTTGCAACCTGTTAAATATTTAAAAAGCAGACAGGAGTAGGTGAGTTAAAAAGTGTGATTTTTATCTGTGTATCAAAAGTTGTACCTATAGCACAATTCCTTAATCCTTTTACATTGTGATACATTAAATTTTTGATGTTTATGTGGCTGTAAATTCTGAATTTTTATACTTACTGAGAATAAATACCTTTTCTCTGTAGGGCATGGATGATACACAGGTGCGAAGTGCTGCTACTGATATATTCTCATACTTGGTTGAATATAATCCATCCATGGTACGAGAGTTTGTCATGCAGGAGGCACAACAGAATGATGATGTAAGTAAGAAGTTAACAGAGCAAAAAATAACCAGCAAGGTAAATATGATTTGTACTAATAGTAAGTATTTATACCTGGAGCTATAGCTGTGTTTATTTTTCATTTTTAAGGTTTAATTATTAGTATGGTGGGAGGGCAGTGTGGCCACAATATCAGATGGCTTATTTTCCCCCTAAATTTGGTCCTTTGTCTTAGTTTATAAATTCATTGTCTAATAGCAGTGATTTGTTAATTTTCATGGTTTTTAACATTCTTAATTCTGGAATTAACTTGAAAAATTCTAACTTAAATCATTTGCTCAATTAATTTCCATATGTGGGATTGAGTTACCCTAGGAAAATGTTGATTTTGCTAGGAGTAAAAATAGCTGAATGAACAAAAATGAAGACATACAACAACACAGTTCCTTTAGAAATATTGAAGGAGCTATTTCCTAACAGAGATTTAAGTTGTTGTCTTATTCATGTACACGTGAATACATTTATGAGAAGTTACAGTATGTATACCTAAATCATTTTAAAAGTAGCTATACGTCAGGGTTCGGGAGTTAGCTCAGTGATTCCAGCACCTGCCTCCCAAGTAAAGTTTGAACCCTGGCACACACAAAAAAAAAGTTAACTATGCGTCCTGATTATGTGAAGGATACTTACAAACTATGTGGTGCATGATTTATGTAGGCATCTTAAATGTATGCTTTTCTGCTTTATTTTCAGATAATTAAACTAGTGGTTCTATTTTTCCTTTTTCCACAGTTTTGGCAGTAACTTTTCCATTAAGAGTAGACAAAGATAGTCTGCCCTGAGTTCATTGAAAGGGAGAAAGAAAATAGCCTTCAGGAAAAATATTTCTTACAAAATGAGAAAATAATCATTAACTATTTCAGAAAATCCTAATAATGTGGTGTAATATCAGAATGAAACAGTAATTAATAACATCTGGGTTTAAGGTTTGTTTTTTAAAATACAGTCCCAGGACAGGTGTAGAAAAGTACTAGTTTGAAGTATTGAATGTTAATAACATTTTTTTTTAAACAAAATGGTCCTCTTGAGAACGAGAATGTTTTAAGAACTATGCTTGTTCCCATATAACCCACTAGTTCAGCATGATGTACTTTATGTTTATTTCACTCATTTGTATAGGCCTCTTGATTTTTACTGTTGATCATCATTACCATATACCACCAGCATTTTTTTTGGTCCATGTCCATCTTACCATTGCTAATATATATAAGAATAGAGAATTTTTTCACTTGTTTTTTTACTCAGTGGGCTAGGAACACCAGTCAAAATAAAGCCTTAGGAAAACCAACAGTCTTATTTTCTTTGACAATTGTAATCCAGTTAATCCATTGTTCTTTCTACTCGATAAATACTGTATTCTCATTTCCCTTAATTTGGGACATAGACGGTAACCTATTTTCCTAAGTTTATTTTAAAATAAACCCTTTTAAACATTTTTACAAACTGAGAACAAGTGTCATTTGCCAAAAATAGAAGAAATCATAAAAATAAATTTAATGAAAGTAAAACAGTGTTATAAATTTCAGCTAATATTCTGTTAAAGCTTTTTGTAAGCTTTTTGTAAAGGTAGATTGACTTACTAGAGAAGTGTGAAGATCGAAGGACACCAAAATGAAACTTTTTTTTGCTGTTATCAGAAGAATTTAAAGATAAAAAAAAGAAAAACTTTATTCAGTACTGTTTAGTATTTTTGTAGGTAACACAGGGAAATTAGTAATGTTATATATCCTGACAAAGAAGTGATTCATTGAATTTTGTTCACAGTTAACATAATGGCTAGACCTAGCTATAATGCTAGAGTGTGTGCCTTAGTGTGTGCTTTTCCTGTTCTCTCTTACAATTAGTGAGCCTTATTATTTGTATTTTTCTCACCAGGATATTTTACTCATCAACCTCATTATAGAACACATGATTTGTGATACAGATCCTGAACTTGGAGGGGCAGTCCAACTTATGGGCCTGCTTCGAACTTTAGTTGATCCCGAAAACATGTTAGCCACTGCCAATGTAAGCCAAGGCATTTTTTTCTCCTTTTCATAGCTAGTATATTTTTCATTGCTGGTAGGAACCAGTGCAGTTTAAAGTTCACAAAAGTATTTTTGATTTTTTAGAAAACAGAAAAGACTGAATTTCTGGGTTTCTTCTACAAGCACTGTATGCATGTTCTTACTGCTCCCTTACTAGCAAATACAACAGAAGACAAGCCTAGTAAAGGTAAGACAATTGGTAGTCAGGATTTCTAATGTTGAATTATGAAATCAGTATTGGTGTGAAGTAACAGTCTTTATTGTGGCAAGCAGCATACCTAAAAAGGTAATAGTCTTTAAAAGTTTGAATTTAGGTTAACATATAGGTCTAATATATTTTCAGAAGCATAATTGAAAGTAAAATTTGTTTTAAAAATGTTGCAGTCTGATAACAGAAACATGTAAAATAAGAAATGAGGTGTTTGTTGGCATTCAGACTTAAAATAATATTTGTATTTAGGGGCTGAGGGTCTTGTTCAGGGATAGAGCATTCGCCTAGCATGAGCGAAAAATGATATTGTCTGTGTCAGAGTCTTTTATTTAGTCTGCCTCAACTTAGGTGAAATAGAAGAAAGTAACTATGGACAATCCACATGTGTACACAGGCTAAACTTGTGCTCAATATTAAGCTATTTTTATGATTTATTCATTACAGCTTTGTTGGTGTGTTTATAGTAGTAGTAGTAGTTTTAGGTTCTTTATTGGGAAATTTCTTTTTGAAACCCTACAAATAAACCTAACACACTACTTACAGAAAATACATATTACATTTATTTTGTTTTTGTTTGTTTAGTTTTTTTCTTTTCTGTACTGCTGATTGGATTACTTTTTTGTGTGACTGTAGGATCAAGTCTTTGAAATGGAGAACTTGTTTTTCCTGTGTCTTTTATCCATATGGGAAATCACCCCATGTGGATCAAACTTGGGCCTCTTTCTGAACTGTTGGGTTCATACAGCATTTATTGAGAACTTGTGTGGAAAGCCTTGTTATAATTGATAGGGGCTGAATGGGAAGAATGGGAAAAAAAAGCACAGATGTGCACACCTATAATCCAAGCTTCTTGGGAGGCTGTGGCAGTAAGATCTTAAATTTGAGGCCATCCTGGGCAATTTCTTGAGACACTCACAAAATAAAAGTTTTCAACAGGACCGGGCAAGGTCTAGAGTTCAATCCCTGGTACAAAAAATTAAAAATAAAAGAATCCCTCACTTAAAAAGGACTGGCCAGGGCTGTAGCTCACTGGTAGAACATTGTCTGAAGTGTGAGGTCCTAGGTTCAATCCTTGGGAAATCACCCCAAAGAAAGTAGTGAATAAAATACCTACAGAAGCTTGTACTAGCTGATAAGTGATAAGGAAGTCAATAATTAACAATTCAGTGTGAATTGTGATGTGCATATAAAATGTACCAATAAAGAATTAAATTTTTTTTAAAAAGCGGTTCAGTGTGGACTCTTTGCATGTAGTGAGGGAGCACAGAACACGCTGAAGTCGAGGGAGCAAAAGAGAATAATTAAGCTAGAGATGAGGTGATGTTGGGAGGTCTTCCAAATATGTGTGTATGTTGACTGGTACACAATTACATTTTATTTTAGATGATTTTCAGACCGCACAGTTACTGGCACTTGTGTTGGAACTGTTAACATTTTGTGTGGAGCACCATACCTACCACATAAAGAACTACATTATCAACAAGGATATCCTCCGGAGAGTGCTGGTTCTCATGGCCTCAAAGCATGCTTTTTTGGCATTGTGTAAGTGTTTCTTCTGACGCAATTATTTATTATCATGTTCTTGGTATTTTTAGATCTTACTGCCTGAGAAAAAAAACTAACTGCAGATTGGGAAAATGGGCCCCAAAACTTACTTTTTACATTGAATGTATAGTTTTGCCATTTTGAGCAACTGATTTCTCTCTCCCATTCATATACAGCAAAGGGCTTAGAGAATATCCAGAAATTATATTAGAAATTTTAGTTATGTTAGAGCTTAGGGGAGAAACTATAGCTCTGGCCACATCCAACCCATAGGCTACTTTTATACAACCTACAAACTGAAATGATTTTGGTGTGGTTTTTTTTTTCTTTTTAGACAGGGACTTGCTTTGTAGTTCAGTCTGGCCCTGAGCTTAGCCTCGAACTCACATCACAGCAATCCTCCTGCCTCTGCCTCCTGAGTGCTGGGATTACAGGTGTGAGCCACCATGCCTGCCACTGTGGTATGTGGTACTGGTTGCTGCTGGGCATGAGTCTCCACGCCCAGTATGGTATGTGGTTACTGGGGATCGAACCTGGGCCCTTGCATTTGCAAGACAGGCGCTGGAACCTCTCAGCTAAATCCCTGGCCCCAGGAATTTCCCTGTTTAAAACTGTTGGTAAGGTGGTAGACCAAAGTCAGGAGAGTACTGGAAGTCCCATAAGAAATGACTGTTGGGGGCTGGGGATTTAACTGAGTGGTTCCGGCGCCTGTCTTGCAAGCGCAAGGGCCCAGGTTCAATCCCCCGGTAACCACATACAATATTGGGCATAGAGACTCAAGCCCAGCAGCAATCAGTACCACCATACCACAGTGCCAGGCATGGTGGCTCACGCCTGTAATCCCAGCACTTGAGAGGCAGAGACAGGAGGATTGCTGTGATGTGAGTTCGAGGCTGAGCTCAGGGCCAGCCTGAACTACAAAGTGAGACCCTGTCTCAAAAAAAAAAGGAATGTCTATTGGCTTGCCTTTTGTTTTTTAAAGGTAAGTTAGGGAGCTTTGTTGTTTCTTTAAGGAATCATAATTAAGAGTTTTCTTAAAATTTTTAACTTTCTAATGTGGTATTTGTCATGCTTTTTGACTTAAATTTTTTAGTTTGGTCTATTAACTGCCGTGTATACTGAAAACATATGTGGTTGGAACATATTTTCTTCTTTCCAGCCTGTAGATACTTAGTTCATTTACTTTCTGCTGAATATCCAAGGTCTTTAATGTTACTTTAAAATTGTTTTCAGCAAGTAATAAGTAGCATCTGCCGCAAATTAGACTAAGGACTACTTAGAGTAATTCACTATTTTAGTTTTTTCTTACCATATCTGCGCTCAGCACATAGCAAAGAAGAGCTTTTAAAATCCTATTCATGCTGGGTATAATGGCACACGCCTGTACTTCCAGCACTCAGGAGGCTGAGATAGATTCACCTTGAGTTCAAGGCCGACCTGAACAAAATAGAGACTTGTCTCCCAAAAAACCAAAAACAAAATAAAATCATACACATTTTCCTAATACTTACTATAGAAGGAGAGCTCCAAGGCCAAGTTAGCGCTCATAACTGAATTGTTCCTTCGTGTCAGTACAGAGGGTTTTGTTCCATTGTGGAATAGAGAGTTTGAGCAGATGGCACTGAAACTAAACAAATGAGTAAGCTTACACAGTTCTGTGTCAACAAATAAGTGCTATTGCTGTATTTCATTGAGTCTAAGATTGCATTTTTATACGTCTGAAATCAAGGTGAGTCTTACAGTTAATGGTGTGACATAATTGGCAGCTGTCTTTAATTTTGTTCTCAAAAAGATTTTTTGCAATCAGTGGCATCTTAGGTACATGATACGAAGAAAATTAAAGTAATTAATTCCTAGGCTTGGCTATCAAGGGAATCAGCTCATTAGGATGAGAGAATCATATAAAAATCAAAATATAACAAGTACTATATTGAGGTACACTTGGAAACACAGCAAAAATCTAAAATTACAAACTTCATAGTAGTGGCCATTGAATTTGTCTTGGTAATGTTCTCACAGTAGTGCTATTCTTGGTTGAATACCCAGGTAAGACACCATGTGTACAAGTGTGCTGTTGGTTTGCTGTAGGTAGCACACACAGTCCAGTGGAAGAATGGTAGGACATGCAGCTAAAAGGGAAGTCTTTGCTTTAGTTTCATTTTGTCATTTTACTTGTATTATAAAGAAGCTCTGTCATAATCTGATAAAACCTATGGAGGTAATTATTAGGAATAAGTGAAAAGACAAAAGATTTAGCTCAGTGACACTGCACCTGCCTTAGGAATAAATGGAAGTTTGTATAAGGCACTGTGCTAGCAAAATCTTAGTTATGTTTTATTTCTGCTGATACTTGGTATGCAGACAGGTTACATCATTAAACCTCTTTCTCAGATGGGTTCTTGGTGAACCTTCTTCCTAAGTTTGAGAGAAGGTACTAGTTATCAGAAACCAGCTGTTTGGAAAGTACTGGCTTTATAATAGTTTCATCAAGGATTTTTAAGAACCAAATGTAAATTTGAAAATATAAGTGATTTGTGGTTCTTCTGAAAAAGTATGCATTGAAAAAATAGTATGTAAGCTGGGGAGTTAGCTCAGTGGTTCCGGCGCCTGTCTTGCAAACGCAAAGACCTGGGTTCGATTCCCTGGTAACCACATACAGTACTGGGGTGTAGAAACTTACGCCCAGCAGCAACCAGTACCGCGTACCACAGTGCCAGGCCTGGTGGCTCATACCTGTAATCCCAGCACTTGGGAGGCAGCGGCAGGAGGATTGCTGTGATGTGAGTTTGGGCTGAGCTCAGGGCCATCCTGAACTACAAAGTGAGACCCTGTCTAAAGAAAAAACACTATGGATAGTATTTTGAAAAGGAGAGTACTGTAAATACTTTAGATACATATTGGAACTGCATAAATAAAGAGCAGTTAAATGTACAGAGATTGAAAACTTTATATCTTGTGCTTCTTAATTAGTATGCTCTGTCATATTTAAAGGCAACAAAGCAAGTATGCAAATAAGACAAGCAGTCCCCTCTGAGCTCAGTCTTTAGAAGATAATGCTTCAATCTGTCTCTTTCTGTTAAGCCTCATCTTTTTATGTTGTGTGATTCATTGATTTTTTTGGTAATAGTGGTGTTAGAAATATGGAAATCTGTAAAAGGAATGAAATTATGAAAAGCTTTCTGATACAGGCTTTTAGTCAATCCTCATTAAGTAAATATGAGGCAGTTAACACCCTGCAATCTCCTGTTGTGTGAGATGTTTTTTTTTTAAGAAATTATTGAAATTGAGCACCAAGATTTCTGACACATGCACAATAAAGGTTAGTAATGTGAAGCAAAGTGCACTTTCCATTGAAAGTGCTGTGATTAGGTCTGTCCTCACATGGCTTGAGTTCATCAGACTCAAAGTTTTGAATGCTACTTTCTATTCTGTCTGTATCAGCAGTTTCTGGGTAGCAGTAGTTTTGAGGACATAAGAAGGAGTGCCTCTGTATGCCCTCATCTTAGTGAATTCCAGGAAGGAAGAAGGTATTTTTCACTTGCCTAGAGCATACATGCAGACCAGAGGGGGTTGGTGAGTGTGTGTCTGGTAGGACACAAGTCTCCACAAAGCCTCCAAAGTTGGAGTACCAGTTCTCAAAGCAGCAGCTCTTGCTTTAATGACAGAGTGTAAAATTTGGCCTACTACCATGAGATCTAAGTTATTTTTATTCTAAAACATAGAACTGTCGCACTAAATACCTTTGTCAGTAACATTGAGATTGCTATTTTAGAAAATAAACTCTTGTTAGGCTTTGACTTCATTCAGAAAAATGACTTATTGCTTAGAATGTTTTCTCCATGCTTGTGTTTTTTTAAAGAAAAAATAAATAAATAAAATTCAGTAACCAAAAAAAAAAATGCAATTTTTATTCTTTACTTTGAAATTCCCTGCCCAGAGTGTTTCTTTAGAAAGATACACTCTTTTAAATCAGTTGGATTGTTAAAGCAGTATATAATCAGCGGTACCTCATTGGGCATCACTTGTGGACCTCTTTTCTGGCAACTAAAGAGACATTGAGCTGCTTTACTCCTCTGCCTCCCACCCAGAAACCGTGTCAGCATGGTTGCCTGGCTACCTGCTCATGAAGGACTTGATTATTAACAAATTGGCATTTAACGAGCCACTTCCATGACCTCCAAAGAAATCATAATCCAAACACAATATTTAATCTTGCCAACCGAAGACGATGTGACTGCATGAAGTGAGTATGCTTTTTTGAACTGTTTACAGTAGCTGGGGCATTAACTTACTGATAATTCAACATAGGTGAACAGGGCTTTGTTAAAGTCTAGCAGTCTGAGTATATTTGGATCTTGACGAATGGTGACCTAAAGAACTCCCCAATCCTCAAGATGCAATTATACCATTTAATCTGTAAGTTAAAGCCTAATTATAAAAAGGAAAAGTAGGGAAAAAAACTAAAAAGCATACTCGCTGCAATAAGTATAGAGGACTACATTTTAAACCACATCCTCTAATAAATTTATTTCTAAAATGAGAAAAGGCAAATTTGGGTCATGCAGTATTCTTGGGTTTTATAGCCTTTCTATAACCACATCCATTAATAAGCCAATGTAAATCCATCAACTGTGATAACCAAACAAAAGAGTGTCCAAAATTATGGAAGGTTCTCATACAGTGGATTGCCCTAATAAACACACTGGTTTTTCTGTTGCTTTAAAAATGTGCATGGCAGGGCCGGGGATTTAGCTCAGTGGTTCCAGCACCTGTCTTGCAAGCACAAGGAAGGACCCGGTTGATCCCCAGTAACCACGTACAACAGTGCAGGGCGTGGAGACTCAGGCCCATCAGCAATCAATACCACATACCATAGTGCTGGGCGTGGTGGCTTACGCCTTTAATCCCAGCACTCTTGGGAGGCAGAGGCAGGAGGATTGCTGCGAGTTCCAGCTGAACAACAAAGCCAGACCTTGTCTCAAAACAAAAAAAAAAAAACCAAAAAAAAAAAAATGCATGGCAGGCTGTGTTGAGAACTTTTTCCATCTTAAGTAGGATGACAATGATAGGTTAATTCATTTGTCTTAGTTTTTATTTAAGATTAAGTTATCTTCTTGGATATTAGTGTTTTATTTCCAGAATTGTTCTGGCTTTCTAAGACTTGTGTTCTATGATGACACACACTACTTTCAGAATATACTTTCTGGTAACGCTTTTGGAATCTTTATTTTTGGGTTTACATTTCTGAACTTCCAGTTTAGCACTGTGTGAAGAACTACCGATATTTATTAACTAGATATTGTTGTTTTGGTAAATAAAATGTGGAAGTATGGTATATGGTTTCAAACAACATTGCCTCTGTGTTTCAGGTGCCCTTCGTTTTAAAAGAAAGATTATTGGATTAAAAGATGAGTTTTATAACCGCTACATAATGAAAAGTTTTTTGTTTGAACCTGTAGTCAAAGCATTTCTCAACAATGGATCCCGCTACAATCTGATGAATTCTGCCATAATAGAAATGTTTGAATTTATTAGAGTGGTAGGTTCCATATTTCTTAATTAGAATTTTGGTCTTAATTGAGAAAATCGAATATGTATTACTGGCTTGAGATCATTATATTTGAAGAGAATATTTTGAAAGACAACTAGAGTTACCAAAAGTTTATAAGAGATGGTAATAGCAGTCTTTGTAATGTAGTCTGAAAGCTGATGTAACACTGCCATAGTAATAATTTTTAGAAAGTAAAATTGTAGTTGACAGATAAACATTGGAGCATTTTTCTTTGCCTTTCACATTTCTAAAGAATAATTTCATGATA
>PVIR01037338.1:0-15908 GCA_004026965.1 Petromus typicus | reverse complement strand
GGGTGTGGAGACTCACCCCAGCGGCAACCAGTACCACATACCAGTGCCGGGCGTGGTGGCTCACGCCTGTAATCCCAGCACTCAGGAGGCAGAGGCAGGAGGATTGCTGTGACGTGAGTTTGAGGCTGAGCTCAGGGCCAGCCTGAACCACAAAGTGAGACCCTGTCTCAAAAAACCTTAAAAAAAAAAAAAAAAAAAACCTGACCCTTTGGATATAAACTATCTTTTTATAAAGTCTCTTAAGACGTCTCTAACAACATACCTGGGTCAGAAGAGCGGAGAGAAATAGATCGCTTCTCTAATAACCAAGCAGGTAATCCCCCCTAGGAAAAAAGGAGAGCTATTAAAATGCACATTTTAAAAAATGTCCATTTCATGAAGGAGTTTAGAATATATAGCAATGGAGGTTAGTGGTGACACAAAAGATAAAAAGCTTCAGGAGAGGTGGCACTTAAGCTGGCTTTCTCATCAGTAATGTTCAGGGAAATTGGAATTTGGAAAGTAATAAAACTAAGATTTTCTGTTAATGCAAGGCTTTGAAATCAGGACACTCTTCATACAGATTATTTCACTTAATCTCATAATATCCCAACTATTCGTTGAGGTGGATGGAGAAGTTATCAGTAGCTGCATCTGCCAGACTCAGTTAGGGGAGTGAGCACCAAGAGGAAAGCCTGGGCTGTGGCCCTGCTCGGACACTTTCCTAAGTAGCAGACATGTGCGCTGGGGAGGGCCGCAGGCCAAATCAGCAAGCCTGGGTGTTATGTGACCAGCCCCGGAGCCCTGCTGCAGCCCAGCCCTGCTCACGCTCACGCTCACCAGGCAGGCAGGGCCGGGTGCAGTCCACTCACCATGTCCCACTCGGCACAGATGTAGGGCCCAGGCCGCAGGATGACCAGCAGTCCCAGCTGATGAGCAAGCCGAAGGAAGTACTCCACATCACGGTCCTCAGAAAAATCATACTGTCCTGGTCGGGGCTCGTGAAAGTTCCAGGGGACATACCTGCCAAGACACACACCACCCACTATTGGATGCTGGCAGAGCTGGAAGTAGGAGGGGTGGGAGGGCAGGCCCTCTCAGGACTCCAATCAGGACGTGGACCCGGGCGGCGGAGAGCAGAAAGAAAAATTATCCAGCTGGGCATGGTGGCTCACATCTGTAATCGCAGCATTCAGGAGGCAGAAGCAAGAGGATTGCTTTGAGTTCAAGGCTTGCCTGGGGTACATAGTCATCTCAGGGCCAGCCTGAACTACAAAGGGAGATCCTGTCTCAGAGGTGGTCACTAGGGTGTGGCCTGGGAGGGTAGGTCTCTCTCCCAGGATCCTCCATTCCTTCTTCCGGCCACTATGTTGTGAGCAGCTTCCCTCTGCTGTGCCCCACTGGCCTCCTGCTCTGCCTCAGGGCCAGTCAGCTGTGGACTAAACTGGAAGCCACAATAAACTCCTCTAGGTTGTTTGTGGGTATCAGCTATTTTGTCCCCTGATGAGCATTTTCTCTGTCACACTGTAGATTTTTGAAGGGAACCCTGCAAGGCTTCACTCATTCTCCAGGAAAAGTATTTTGTTTATTGATATTGGTTAGGAGAAAGACTTATTTTGGGGGCTTTTTTTGTTAGACAGGGTCTCACTATGTCTGTCAGGCTAGCCTCAAACTCCTGAGGCTAACCTGCCTCGGACTCCTGAGTGCTAAGATTACTGGTATGCAACACCATGCCTGCCTAGAAAGATTTTCAAATTACAGATTAATTTGTAGATTTTTTTCACCTGGTACAAAATGTGATTATCATCATACAGAGAAGACAATTCCAAAAGTTACTGTTTGACTGCCTTTCATGATATTGCCTAGTTTTACTTCTCAAAACAAATTTATTTCAACATGGCTTTATAGTTATAAAGCTCTCTGCTTCAAATTCTCTTTCGAGTCAACTTTACCATCTGGCTAGCCCCTCAGTCATGAGTTAGCTAGTTTATTTTTGTCTTTGGTATAGGGGATTGAACCCAGAGCTTCGATAAGCAAGTGATCTACACTGAGCAATAGCCCAGCCATGAGCTAAGTACTTTTTTGACACATGCTCACTATTTGTCAGCCATGTTTTTATTTTTCCATAGTCATACTCTGTACAAAGAGCCAGGCTAGGTGGCACACACCTGTAATCCTCAGGAGGCTGAGGCAGGAGGACTGCTGCAAATTCTAGGCCAACCTGGGTTACACAGAAAATTCAAGGACAGCCTAGACTATAAAGTGAGACTTTGTCTCAGAAAACAAACAACAACAAAAATATCCACTCTGCGGAAAGTAAAGGAAAGTAGCTCAAACATGCAGATTTCCCAAAGGAATCCTGAACTATCTGTACAGTTGGAAACTCAGGACCTGGAGCCCTTCTGTTCTGATGGCTCCTGGGAGGAGGCCTTGTCAGGGGTTTTCACTGCAGCTATTCAAGATAACTAACTTTACTGGGATGCTTATTTATTTATTTATTTATTTTGAGACATGGTCTCCCTTTGTGGTTCAGCTGGCCCTGAGCTCAGCGTCCAACTCACATCAAAGCAATCCTCCTGCCTCTCCCTCCCGAGCGCTGGGATAACAGGCATGAGCCACCACACCTGGCACTGTGGTATGTGGTGCTGATTGCTGCTGGGTGTGAGTCTCCACACCCAGTATTGTATATGGTTGCTGGGGACTGAACTGGGCCCTCGCACTTGCAAGACAGGCACCGGAACCACTGAGCTAAATCCTTGGCCCTTTACTGGGACGCTTATAGGTTTACAGCCTACAAAGAAAGGCCATTCCCATTTAACATTTGATTTTAAAAAGATCAATATATTTTGCTGGGCATGGTGGCCCACTCTTATAATCCCAACTATTCAGGAGGCTGAGGCAGGATGATTGCTAGTTCAAATCTAGTTTAACAATTCAGTAATAGTTTATTTCAAAATAAAATTTAAAAGGCTTAGGATGTAACTCAGGGACACAGCACTTGCTTAGCATGCATGGAAGCCCTAGGTTCAATTCCTAGTATCTCAAAAGCAAGAACTACAAGTCAGAAAATGTATTGAGGGAGCCAGGGATTTAGCTCAGTGGTTCCAGAGCCTGCCTTGTAAACACAGGGTCCCGAGTTCAAACCCTGGTAACCACATACAACAATGCCGGGCTGGTAGCTCATGTCTGTAATCCCAGCACTCAGAAGGCAGAAGCAAGAGGATTGTTGTGAGTTCGACGCTTGCTTGGCCTGTACATAGTGAGCTCAGGGCCAGCCTGAACTACAAAGTGAGACCCTGTCTCAAAACAGAAAAAAAGAAGTACTGAGGGCTGGGGATGTAGCTCTGCAGCACAGCACCTGCCTGACAAGCACAAGACCCTGAGTTCAATTCCCAGTACAAAAAAAAAAAAAAAGTAGAAAAAGAAAATTTATTTTGTGTGGTAGGGATTCATCCTAGTGCCTTATATATGCTAATAGGCTCTAGCACTGAACTACACCTCTAGCCTCCTTATTAAAACAAGCTTTACAGGGCCAGAGATTTAGCTCAGTGGTCCTGGTACCTGCCTTGCAAGAGTAAGATCCCAAGTTCGAACTCCAGTAACCACACACCACAATGCCGGGTGTGGTGACTCATGACCACCAGAAATCAGTACCCTAGTGCTGGGCATAATGGCTCACGTATGTAATCCCAACACTCAGAAGCAGAGGCAGGAGGATCGCTGAGCTCAAGGCTGAGTTCAGGATCAGCCTGACCTACATTGTGTGACCTTGCCTCAAAAAACAAACAAACAAAAAAACTAAAAAAAAAGAAAGAGCTGAGGATGGAGCTCAGTGGTACAGCGCCCATGTTCATAACCGGCATGGGGAGCCTCCAAGCCCTGCACAAAAGATGTTGTTGGTAACAGAAAGGCAGGCAATGAAATGGCCCAAGCGCCTGTCCTTCCTGCTCCCTGTCCACCTACAGCATGGGATAAAAATGTAAAGGATGCCACCTATCCTCTCAGAGGTTTCCTTGATGACCTCACTTATATATTTTCTTCCCTCTAGAATCCCATGATTTCAGCGTTCCCTGGAACAGACAACCTTGGTCTATCATAATCATGTGAGGAAATTAATAACAGATGACACTGAGTGCACTCGGCCTTTGACCTTAGAAACAAGAATTACGAGTGGGACTCTCCCCAACTAGCTCCTGAACTGTCTAAAGATTTTCATGTTATCTTTAAAAGGTTATCAGCAATCCACATCAGCACTGCAAAAACCAGAGTGGCCAGCCACCCGGCCTTCTTCCCAGTTAGTCACCATGCAACAGCAGAAGACGGGGCCGGGGCGGGGGGGGAGTAGGGGAAATCCTACCACCTGGGCCTGCCCAGTGAGCCCAGCAGAACCAGGAAAGCAAACAGCTTCAAGAGTCCACCCAAGCACGAGGCTTACTCCCCTCCAAGCTAAGAGAAGCTATGGCTACCTACAATATTCTTGTGTGCAAATCTTGAAACACTGGTGTACAGCACCCCACACCTTGTAAGTGCTCATCACCACTGCCTTTACCTTTTGAAGCTGATACGGATTTTATGAGCTCTGGTGAGAAAGTGCAGGTCTGGAAGAAGCTATTAATTATCTGAAGCAGGGCCGGGCAGGTTCGTGACAAGCCCCTCCAAGGAGGCCATGCTGGACTATGCCCCATTTCTGAGTCATCACGCAGCTGCTCTGAGAAGTGCAGCTATAGCTCCCTACAGGTGTGGGCATACAGGACCAGGGGAGAGCCACCCGCCATCCTACTTACGTCTGGATGGCGTTCAGCCCTGCCATCTTCATCTTCAGCAGCCGGTCTATCCAGTAGAAGCGGGGCACCCGGGAGTAGTGAATGCTTCCTGAGACGTAGCGGAACGGCTGGCCATCCTTGAGGAAGCAGTTCTTGTTGTAGTCGATCTTAAATGTCCTCTGGGAGTCACTCTACAGACCAAAGAGAGGACCCCGTGAGTTTTCCACCTTCTCCAGCTCAGAAGGAGACCCTGCGACAATGGCAGGTGACATAATGTCGTGATAGGGTAAGTGTTTGGTTTCTGGGCTGGCAAACAGACCACTGCTAAGCTGGGTCCACTGTGTGGTCCCAGGTCATAGAAAGCACGGGAAGGCTTGGGCAGGATCTCACAAGACTTAGCTCCCAGGGGCCAGAACCAGCCAGCCAGTGGCTGAGATGACACTCCAGTGTTCGTTCATGGTGCGCGGCAAGGGAAAGCACGCCTCATCCGGACTGTCCAGGATGCAGGACGGAGGGAACTTTAGGCAATCTCTTTCAAAACATAGGCCACAGCCGGGGATTTAGCTCAGTGGTTCCAGCACCTGTCTTGCAAGCGCAAGGACCTGGGTTCGATCCCCGGTAACCACATACCATACTGGGCATGGAGACTCACGCCCAGCAGCACCCAGTACCACATACCACAGTGCCGGGCGTGGTGGCTCACGCCTGTAATCCCAGCACTCGGGAGGCAGAGGCAGGAGGATTGCTGTGATGTGAGTTTGAGGCTGAGCTCAGGGCCAGCCTGAACTACAAAGTGAGACCCTGTCTGTAAAAAAACTTAAAAAAAAAAAAAAAAAAGTAGGCCACAATTCCATTTGTGAATGATGAATTCAACTAGGTGGTAATCAGCATGTTTTTAAAATGAGAGAACAGAAAACATCAGAGTATACTGCACAGAGCAAAGTATTACTTTAGGAAATTTTGTGCTCTGTACTGTATTGGTGTGTAGAGATGTGTACACAGAGGGTTGCAACGTAAGACGTGTTTCTAATAGTCAAATTTCTGAGAAAAACCACTTTGGGGTCACTTCAGGAGGTAAAATACAATTGAAAAGGAAAGCTTTGAAAGAGGGGTTGACTTTCAGGCAGAGTAGAACACTGCACTCTGGTGGATGGAAAAAGGCAGTACTGGGAGCTCATACAACAGGGTTACAAGACAGCATCCACCTCGTGCCCTCCATTATTGGTGAGTTTCCTTGTGCGTCTTTAGACTTTCCAGGCTCACAAGATCAGTTATCGTCCCCGCAATATCACCGTACACGGAAGCTCTGGGGGTTGCCTGTGAAGCCCTAGCTGAAAGCAACGGTGAGAATCTAAGTCCTATATCACACATAGTCTGAAATCCCCCTGGAGAATTATAACAGAACAACTCAGAAGAATGCACAGACACAAATGAGAGCTTCACTATACGTGAGTTACACCTCAATAAAAGTAACTCAAACAAAGAAGAACAGCAAACAAGAATCTCTTTTTAAAAGTCATCAATGTCAATCACTATTTCTCTCATTAAGAGGGCTTTAATTTTCAGTCAAAGGTGAAGAAACTAAAAAATAGAACAATTATTATGAGGAGAGGAGAGGTACAAGGTGCACCAGCAGATGGTTTTGAAAGCACTCTTGCTCGCAGTATGTTAAGGCTTGTACCTAAATGTCCCTCCAGAGCCTCGTGCAGTTCCGTGGGGCTTTCGAGAAATGGCTGAATCTAGGGTGTGTGCTGCTGGGCTGGAGCACGGGGGGCCGGGTCTGGGTCATGCTTCAGTGCTAGGACTAAAGGTGAGTGCTACCCACTCCAGGGGAAGTACCCTGGATAAGATGGGGCAGAAAGAGGGCTGTTGCTTGTTGCTGCCTGGTGCCAGCTGCCTTCTATGAACTCTTTCTCCTCCTCGATGGCCCTCTGCCATGTCACCCTGCCTCGGAGCCAGCCAGTGAACTGAAAGCTCTACAGACAGTGAGCTAAATAAACCTTTCCTCCTTTAACCGGTGGATGTCGAGAATTTTCTCTCAGCAGTGAGAAAAGTAACCTAGAGAGCGTTAAATAAGCGTTTCCTGTAAGTCCCAGAGTTCAAAGGTGGCCCATGAGGTGGGGAAATTCTTCCCTAAGGAAGAAAAGGAACAAAGCAACCTTAGGTGAGACCAGGAAAGGGAAGGGCAGTTTACAGCCCGTCTATCTGGGGGAAGAAGTTCAGAGCGGGAGAGGAGGTTGCTGAGAAATGACAGGGGCAGACAATACAATCTGGGATTTGTCCCACAAACGGTGAGGCACCATTTCTGCCTTCAAATGACCTTAAAGTGAGTCCAAATATCTCCCTAGCATCTGCTTATAAATCCACCAAGAGCCTACTATGTGCCTTGTAATTATAGATGGGGACTGGCAGCTATGCCTACGGCCAGGGTCCTTCCCTCTCACACAGTAGAAACCTAAAAGGATACATAGCGAGGTCCATGTCGTAAAATAGGAGTCGGAGCTGACACCAGAGCAGAAACAAACAGTATGGAACCAGGGATGGGTGGGTGGGAAGGTGAGTTTCCCAGAGGAACGAAGAAACACTCCAACTGTGGTTCTCAACCTCAGCCACATATCAGAAATAGCCATACCAACTGTTTAATTCAGGCCAGGGAATTAAAACTAAGGCTTCACACTGAGCTACATCCCCAGCCCTTTTTGTTTTATTTTGAGACAAGACCTCACTAAGTCACTAATTTGCCCAGACTGAGCTTCAATTTGTGATCCCCCTGCCTCAGCCTCCCACTTCCCCAGATGCTGGCATTATAAACGTAGGTAACCATGCCCAGCTGGGCTTTTCTGCTTCTGTGGTACTAAGAATTGAACAGAGGACCTGCTACATCTTTTGTTTTTTAAACCACTGAGCTATCTCCCCAGCACATTATATTTTGGCATGGGACCCCACTGAATTGCCCAGGCTGGCTTTGAATTTGGGATTATCTTGCCTCACCTCCTCAGTAGCTAGGATTACAGGTATGCACATCATACTGGTGTAAAAGCAGGATTCAGCTCTCACCTCCAGACAGGCCAAGTTTTTTTTTTGCAACAGGGTCTCACTTTGCAGTTCAGGGTGACCCTGAACTCAGCCTTGAACTCATGCCTCTGCCTCCCAAGAGTTGAGATGACAGGCATGAGCCACCACGCCCAACACTAGGGTATATGGTACTGACTGCTGATGGGTGTGAGTCTCCAGGCCCTACATTGTTGTATGTGGCTACTGGGGATTGAACCCAGGTCCTTGCACTTGCAAGGCAGGTGCTGGAACCATTGATCTAAATCCCAGGCCCCAGACATGCCAAGTTTTAACTGGCCTTGGGTGACAACTGGGCAT
Organism: Petromus typicus; assembly: GCA_004026965.1. NCBI lineage: Eukaryota > Metazoa > Chordata > Mammalia > Rodentia > Petromuridae > Petromus > Petromus typicus. Next base: position 7,794 of record PVIR01037338.1, on the reverse strand, counting down.
AGGTATTTCTTACAGCAATGTGCAGATGCAATTGAGGAGCTGGGCAGGGATGGAGGATATGGGCACTCTAGTCCAGGTTCAAGGCCACGACTTCATGCCATGATCACAGGTACCAACTTAAACAAAGAGTGACAGGATCAAATAAACATGTGTTTCAATGTTTGGATACCTGGCCTTTTCCTAAAAAGGACTGAAAAGGAAGCAGAGCCATAGACAGGTAGTAACAGTGAGGTGGACAGAAGACAAGAGGCAGAACCCACGTGACTGGGTGGCTGGTGAGATACAAGACACTGGGGGGGGGGTCCCCCACACCTGTAAAGGCTCCACTATCCTCGGGGTAATCCAAGTTGAGGGGGCACAACTCACGAGGACATAAACTCACAAATAAAAATGGCTGCCTCAGGAGCCAGGGATGTTGCCTTAGCTTGATTCCCAGCACCATATTTAAAAAAAAAAAAAAAAAAAAAAGGTGGTACATTCTTCCAGCACTCAGGAGGCTTAGGCAGGAGGGTCTCCAATTCAAGGCCACCCTGGGCCACCCAGTGAATTCACAGCCCACTTGAACTATACCCCTGTCTTTGGAAGGAGGGAAAGAAAAGGGAGGAAAGAAGATGTCTATATAGATAGCGACACCTATGAGTTTATAATAATACATCGAGGGAAAGTTCATTAATCACACTTGGAGATTGCAGAAGTACCAATTCACTATTCTGAAAAACGATAAATACAAAGAAAGGGCCAGGCAGTTTACTTCCATTTCAGATTAAAAACCTCTATTTCAACATAACCAGAAGTTGCCAGTGCAAAATTCTTCACAAGATTCCACGTAATACAGAATGAAACAATACGGAAAATGCCCTTGACACAGTAAAGTGAATTTAACCTGCAATTATCTAAATTCTAATGGATACTAACAGCACTGGAAAAACTAATGGAAATTTTACACAAAGGAGGGAGTGGGCAGGCAGATCCCACTCAGTGCCTGCTGAGCTTCAGCTTGACCTCACTGCAGCCATCTTGAGTCCTGCCCTTCATGACTGTCACTGAGAAGCGAGTTAGTTTTCCTCGAGTGATCTCCCAGCAAACTGCAGGCCGACCAAACCATCACGAGTGGTTTGTGGAGCTCTAGGACCCAGGACCCCGGCACTGCGAGTGGCACAAATGTGCCTGACATCTCATATTAGCTTGAGGTAAGCCAGGGATATTAAGGCTTGGGTTGTGCCATTTTTGTCCTAACATCTGCATACCCCTATTTCAGGCCCAAATCTGGGAATCCACTGGTCTCGCTGCTAAGCAGGACGATTTCTGTCAGTAAGTCCCTCCCGCACTGCACTCGGCAGTGTTGGAACCGTTTGCTTCTTTCTTCACACTTAAGCAGCAGGACCAGGTTTTGCCAGAACACTCCCTTGAATTTGTTTCAACTTCAATTTCAGCAGAAGACAAGGAGATGGCGTGTTCCCCTGTTTCGATTTCACAAGAAGTACGTACTTCCACAGAGGAAGTGATCCTTATTAGGGAACTCAGGCCATAATTGAATCTAAACCTAATGAATCTATAAAGGAGGGGGTCTCCACCCCCAGGCCACAGACCAGGTAGCACTGCAGGAGCTCAATGGTAGGTGAGCTTCACCTCTGTTTACTGCCGCTTCCCATCATCCTCCGCACCTCGGCAGTTCTGCTTCCTGTCAAAGCAGCGGCAGAATGAGATTCTTGCAGGAGCACAAACCTTACTGGGAACTGCGCATGTGCAGGATCTAGGTTGTGCGCTCCTTATGAGGCTCTAATCCTAAAACCAGCTCCCTTCCGGGTCTGCTAGAAAAACTGTCTTCCATGAAGTTAGTCCCTGGTGCCAGAAAAGTGGGGCACCTCTACCATAAAGAAGCAGTCCGATACGGGGCAATGCAGGTTAGGGAAGCCTTAGAATGCTATGCGATATGGGGCATTCCAAAAGTCTGATGATGTAGTCTGTCCAACAAATTGATATTATTAAAAGAATAGGAATATTTTAAAAAAAAGTCTGATGTAATGTATAACCTGGTTTGAACCCTGAGCCTAACAAATAAAAGGGCCAGGATATAGCTCAGCAGTAGACACTTGCCTATGCATGTTCTGGGTTCAATCCCCAAAACTACCAAAAAAGATTTATTTAAAAATTTGAATATACGGCCGGGGAGTTAGCTCAGTGGTTCCGGCGCCTGTCTTGCAAGCGCAAGGACCTGGGTTCGATTCCCCGGTAACCACATACCACACTGGGCATGGAGACTCACGCCCAGCAGCAACCAGTACCACATACCACAGTGCCGGACGTGGTGGCTCACGCCTGTCATCCCAGCACTTGGGAGGCAGAGGCAGGAGGATTGCTGTGATGTGAGTTTGAGGCTGAGCTCAGGGCCAGCCTGAACCACAAAGTGAAACCCTGTCTCAAAAAACCTAAAAAAAAATAATTTGAATATAGGTGGCCGGGGAGTTAGCTCAGTGGTTCCGGTGCCTGTCTTGCAAGCGCAAGGACCTGGGTTCAATCCCCTAATAACCACATACAATACTGGGTATGGAGACTCACGCCCAGCAGCAACCAGTACCACATATCACAGTGCCGGGTGAGGTGGCTCACGCCTGTAATCCCAGCACTTAGGAGGCAGAGACAGGACAATTGCTGTGATGTGAGTTTGAGGCTGAGCTTAGGGTCGGCCTGAACTACAAAGCGAGACCCTGTCTCAAAAAAATAAATAAAAATAGGGCCGGGGATTTAGCTCAGTGGTTCCGGCGCCTGTTTTACAAGCGCAAGGACCCGCGTTCGATCCCCAGTAACCACATACAATACTGGGTGTGGAGACTCACACCCAGGAACAACCAGTACCACATACCACAGTGCTGGGCATGGTGGCTCACGCCTGTAATCCCAGCACTCGGGAGGCAGAGGCAGGAGGATTGCTGTGATGTGAGTTTGAGGCTGAACTCAGGGCCAGTCTGAACTACAAAGCGAGACTCTGTCTCAAAAATCCACAAAGCAAGACTCTGTCTCAAAAAATCCTAAAAAAAAAAAATAATAATAAATAAAATAAATAAATTATATATATATATAAAATATATATTGACTATAGATCAGGCATCATATAGTATTAAAAGAATTATTAGTTCAACAATAATCATATAGAAAAACAAAACAATCATATCAACAGCACGATACTTATGTGAAAGAAACATGCTGTCATCAGTTAAAGATGGATACAGAAATATATACACAGGGAACAACATGGCATCTGAGATCTGCCTGAAAATACTGTAACACAAAAGGAAAGAGCAATCAAAACAAAAGGAAGAAATGTAGAGCAAAATGGCTAACAACTGCAGTTGGTGATACAGACATAGGTATTACCTCTATCAGATGTTTGGAAAATTCCCTAACGAAAAGTATGTTTAAAATCCATTTATCCTTCCCCCAGGATTTCCTCCATGATGTACTTACAAATGTACACATTTTTTTTAGTGCAACACTACACCAAATTGTCCTTCAAAATAAGTCTTGTAGGAGAAATAGAAGCATATGTTCACAAAATGATATTAAAAATGATCATACAGGGCCGGGGATATAGCTCAGTGGTTCCGGCGCCTGTCTTGCAAGTGCAAGATCCCCGGTAACCACATACCAATCTGGGCGTGGAGACTCATGCCCAGCAGCAACCAGTACCACATACCACGGTGCCAGGTGTGGTGGCTCACGCCTGTAATCCCAGCACTCGGGAGGCAGAGGCAGGAGGATTGCTGTGATGTGAGTGGAAGGTTGAGCTCAGGGCCAGATGAACCACAAAGGGAGACCATGTCTCAAAAAAAGAAAAAAAGCATGATTCTGTTGGACATTGGACCAGAGTCTATATATGTTATACTGTTTTTTGAGGTTTGTTTTTTTTTTTTTAAGCCTACATTTTGCCCAAGTCCTTGTATTTTGAAGGAAACAGAGTGGTCTAAATTAATCTGGCAAAGAAAGCCCTACATTCAGGCTGAGGTATGGATACTGACAGCTGTTTTTAGCCAGATTCACTGTGAGAGCCAGCAAAAAAATTTATATTAGGGCCCAGAAGGAACCACAGGTAAAGCTGGGGCCGAAAGAAGTATGACTGCTATAGAGACCAGTGCCATTAAAAGGGAATGAAATGCTCTATAGAGGGACAAGAAGAGAGATACTAGAAGGCTTCTAAATAATCTGAAAGATGCCACTCATCAGAGGCTCAAGGATGCAGAATTTAAACCTTTCATTTGAGAAGACCGACTCGGGTGCTTGCTCAAGAAGTGTCGCCTAGGAAACTGGTTCCCTGGGCTTCCTTCCACTGTCTCTACCGTCCCAGTACTTCAAATGCTGCTGCAGCCATTGTGCAAGGAGGCCGGGCTAGTGCTTGACCTGACAGCAAACCCTAGAGTCATCCACACGGTGCTGGTTTTATTGACACATAGAATGTGAGAACTGTGGAGTCACAAAGGTTTTCACTGAGATTTTCAAGGAAAGCCTAAGAGGCCAGTCAAATGTCTTGAGAGGGCAGAGCATCAAGTATGAGACTGAAGCTGAAGGGGCAGAGGAGACCCTAGTTAAGTTGGAGATGCTGAGAACACGGATGGTCTCAAGTGAGGAGAGCTACAGGTAATGAGAGGAGCCTGCCCAAGGAAGAGGTCATTTGGGCTGCAAACAGCAAGGTCATAGAGAGGGTCACCCTCGACAGTCCTTTGGAGCTCACATCTTGCTACAACTCTCCATATGTGCTGCATGGGGAGGTATAAGGTTTTTAATGTTTGCCTTTGAGTTTTGGTCTTGCTGTAGTCTCATCCCTTTGTATTCCACTATTCCTCCTTTTTGGAATGGGAATGTTTACCCTGTGCCATTGTATGTTATAAGTGTGTAATTTTCATTTTTTTCTTACAGTGGTCCCTAGGTAGGAATTTGCTTTCAGTCTTGGAGGAGACTTTTGACTACAACTTTTCAGTAATGCTGCAGCTGTTATGACTGGTAAGAAACAGACTAAATGCAAAAATACAGCAGACAGGAATCTTTTTTTGGTGCCAAAGGAAGAATGCTATAGTTTAAATGTCCCCGGGGGCCGGGGAGTTAGCTCAGTGGTTCCGGCACCTGTCTTGCAAGCACAAGGATCCCGGTTCGATTCCCTGGTAACCAAATACAATACTGGGTGTAGAGACTCACACCCACCAGCAACCAGTACCACATTCCACAGTGCCGGGCGTGGTGGCTCATGCCTGTAATCCCAGCACTCGGGAGGCAGAGGTAGGACTGTTGTTTGAGGCTTGCCTGGACTACATAGTGAGCTCAGGGTCAGTCTGAACTACAAAGTGAGACCCTGGTCAGATGGGATAGCTGACCTTGTCAAGACCTGTCAAAAGACCCCGTCTCAAAAAAAAAAAAAAAAAGGAAAGAAACAGTTAAGACAGGGCACTGTTTGACCTGACTGTTGCTAACCCTATTTCTCTGTGAGCCACAGGAATTGATATATAAAACAGTGGCATTATTTATTCGCTTGTCCTTTGAGGCTGCAATTTGTGTTTACTGCTTCTCCCCTATAAGATCCCACCCCCAAGAAACACTTTGCCTAGGTGGGTTTGTTTTCCTTGTAACTTTTACAGACACTAAAATGCTTATTTAAACTAACTGGAGCACCAGAAAATGAGGTAACAGATTGTGAAGCCCCTATAAAAAAGGAGGTAGAGTTTAGCTTGGGACTGAGTTTCCAAACCTGCTTTAGTATAGTTTGGTCCTTTTACAAGTATATATTTCTTGGAGCCGGGGAGTTAGCTCAGTGGTTCCGGCGCCTGTCTTGCAAGGACCTGGGTTCGATCCCCGGTAACCACATACTATACTGGGTGTGGAGACTCACACCAACAGCAACCAGTACCACATACCACGGTGCTGGGCGTGGTGGCTCATGCCTGTAATCCCAGCACTCGGGCCGGCAGAGGCAGGAGAATTGCTGCGATATGAGTTTGAGGCTGAGCTCAGGGCCAGCTTGAACTACAAAGCAAGATCCTGTCTCAAAAAACCTAAAAAAAAAAAAAAAAAGAAGTATATATTTCTTATTTTACCTCATTTCCATTCCTCCTTATTTTCTCAATTTCTCACAACAATAACAAATCCACCCGCACAACAACCACCAATCGGATTAAGTATCCGATATATGAACTTTGGAAAACACATTCATAAAACAGTACCTGTGGGAGACTAGGGACAAATATTTCTAGAAACAGCAAGAAGGAACTTTGTATGCTAGGTATGATGACACTGACCTGGAATCTCAGCACTCAGGAGGCTGAGGCAGGAGGATTGCCATGAGTTCAAGGCCAGTCTCAACTAAATACAAGTAAATTTAAATGCTAGATTCTGTCTCAAGAAAAAGAACTTCCTAGGCTGGGGATTTAGCTCAGTGGTAAGGTCCCTAGTTCGATCCTCAGTAACCACATATAACAATGCCAGGCATAATGGCTCATACCCACCAGCAATCAGTACCACATACCACAGTGCCAGGCATGGTGGCTCACGCCTGTAATCCCAGCACTTACGAGGAGGTGGCAGGATTGCTCTGAGTTCAAGGCTCACCTGGGCTACATAATGAGCTCAGGGCCAGCCTGAATTATAAAGTGAGACTCTGTCTCAAAAACAAACTTCTTGCAGGTATTCATAATACTGTATGGCCAGATAAGGCCTTTCAGTTATCAAGGTGTAGTTATTTGCTAAAATTGACATAATGGTCATCTTAAGACCTGTGCATTTCATTGTACATACATTTTCCTTAAAGGGAGAGGCTACAGATATTAACCTCTAGATAATATGTATATTGAAGTATCCTGAGGGGGAGAAAAGCCTTGACATCTACAAATTAATTTGAAATGCATTCAAAAATGAGATGGAGAGTAATAAGATAAACAGTAGAATATGGATGGCAGGATCTTCTAACTGTATGTCTGAAAAGTTTTCCTAGGAAATCACTGATAGAAGTAGAAAAGTGAATGCATGAAATAAATTATACTTATGTGGCATTTGTGTATATATATATATTTTTCATGTGCATCTATGCATAATTACACTTAAGCATGTACATGCATATACACAAATGTGTGTAATGAAATGGTATGCAGGCCCAGGATTTAGCTCAAGTGGCACTGCACCTACCTTGAAATGGTATGCAGCTCTTGAGAGTAGTGAGGTACTGTGTCCCTGCCACCGTGGAAAGATCTCAAGACATACAGAGGGAAAAGAGAAGAGATGGAACTACTTGCTGAAATATATTAGCTGCAGTTCTATGAACAAACTCAAGCTCACACCTTCTGTCTTTTGCTTTCTTGCCTCAACACTGAGGGCACAGGAGCCCCGGAGTGCTGGGGAATCCACGCCTCTGGAAGCAACTCAACAAACAGGGACAAAAGGGTGAATAGCTAACTACGTTCTCCTGTTTTGCAGGCCATTCTTGGGATACTCTGTGTACTTCCCTAGAAGTTTTCAGCAGAATCATGTCCTTGTTGCCCAGAGTGACCACCACGCCATGCAATCTTTTTTTTTCTTCTAGTGCTGGGTATTGCAGGGACTCCCGCAAGCTAGGTGAGCACATTACAACTGAGCTACCTACCCTACAATTAAAATTTTACATTTCATTCTGAGAAAAGATCTTGCCAAGTTGTCCAGCCTGGTCTTGAACTTGCCATTCGTTCCCTTTCCTTAGCCTCCTGCAAAGCTAGGCTTACAGACACGTACTAACACACCTGGATACTGCACATGTTTATCTAGGCTCTTCCTTCTTTCCAC